>PVJH01037472.1:0-17915 GCA_004026705.1 Nesogale talazaci | reverse complement strand
AGGAGCGGATTGTGAAGGTGATGGACGACTACCAGGTCATGGATGAGTTCCTCTACAGCCTCAGCACAGAGGACTTCAACGACAAGTGAGTGGGAACCAGGGACCCGTGGAGGCCAGCCGGGTGGGTGGACAGCAGGAACCAGGGGGGTTGGCACTGGACCCCAGTGCCATCACGCCTGCCACTGGGGGCCTGCACCCAGGACTCCAGCCACCACCACCTCAGGGGCATCTGGACCCCGGGCTGCTCCCTACACCCTGCCCGACACCCACTGTTCACCGCTGGCCCGGGAGCCCTGTGTTTGGGACTGGGCCCTCTGCGGTCTTTGGGAGCGGTGTGACCCTCCAGCCTCATGGGCAATCTCCAGAGAGGGGCACTCCCCCCTACCAGCTCAAGCCCCATGTGAGAAATGGCTCCAAGGGTGTCAGTCCCCCAAGCCTTCCTGGAGACCACAGAGACCCAGCCGGCCCCTGCCCAGCCCGTTGTCTCCAACTCAAACCCCCCGCCCCCAACTGACACTCCCTACAACCCTTGCATGGTGGGGGCCCTGCCCGGCCCCAGGCCTGCCATTCCAGCTGTGGCGTGCTCCCCACCCCCGCCCCATCTGGATCAGGTGGGTGGCCAGCAACTGGCCGTCGAAGATTCTGGCGCAGATTGAGATGGTGCAGCAGCAGCACATCGAGGATGAGGAGAAGTTCCGAAAGATCCAGCTCATGGACCAGAACAACTTCCAGGAGAAACTGGAAGGGCTGCAGGTGCGCCCTGTCCAGCCCCCCCAGCCCCAGGGACCTGACCTCACTCCCCGAACCCCAGAGGAGCTGCAAGGATCCACCAGAGGCCGAGTTAGCCAGGGGTCTTCCTGCACCAGGCTCCTGAGAAGGCAGCCTGCTGTGGGGCTGCCAGGAGGCCTGGAGTGGAGGGTGGGGCTGCAGAGACATCTGGCCCCTCCCCTTGGCCCCCGCAGCTGGTGGTCGCTGGCTTCTCCACCCACGTGGAGATCTCGCGGGCACATGAGATCGCCAACGAGGTGCGGCGCGTCAAGAAGCAGCTGAAGGACTGTCAGCAGCTGGCCATCCTCTACAATAACCGCGAGCGCATCTTCGGGGCACCCGTCACCAACGTACGCACGTGTGCCTCCTGCGCGCAGCCTCGGACTGGCGCGGTGGAGGGGGGGGGGGAGTCCCTGCCCTCACTGGTTGGAGGGTGTGTCGGGCTCCTCAGAGCCCTGGGTCCGTGGGAGGAAGGGAGGTGGGGCGGAGGTCCAGGGAGAAGAGGGAGGAGGAGTCAGGTCGGTGCAGCGTGCGGGACGTCTTGGGGGAGAGCTCCAGCGCTGCCCTTCTGCCTGGGCAGTACGACAAGCTGAACCGGATGGTGAAGGAATTCCAGCCCTACCTGGACCTCTGGACCACGGCCTCAGACTGGCTGCGCTGGTCGGAGAGCTGGATGAACGACCCGCTGTCGGCCATCGACGCCGAGCAGCTGGAGAAAAACGTGGTGGAGTCCTTTAAGACCATGCACAAGTGCGCGAAGCAGTTCAAGGACATCCCAGGTGAGCCCAGGCCGCCCCACCCGCCGCGCTCGGGACCCCTTCGGCCAGGGTCCCGGCATCCCACGCGATCACCACCCCCTCACCCCCCCCTCGCCCGGCAGCCTGCCAGGAGGTAGCCTTGGACATCCGCGCGCGCGTGGAGGAGTTCAAGCCGTACATCCCGCTGATCCAGGGCCTGCGCAACCCGGGCATGCGCAACCGCCACTGGGAGGAGCTCTCGCAGGAGATCAACATCAACGTCAGGCCCAAGGCCAACCTGACCTTTGCCCGCTGCTTGGAGATGAACCTGCAGGAGCACATCGAGAGCATCAGCAAGGTGGCCGAGGTGGCCGGCAAGGAGTATGCCATCGAGCAGGTGGGCGGCCCCGACGGGCACGCGCAGGCAGCACGCGGGAGGGAGCACGTCGCCCCCGTCCGGAGGTGGCCCCCGTGGAGGACTTGTCGACCTGACCAAGCTGAGCGTGTCTTGCAAGGGGCAGCAAAGTCAGGGCCTGGCCCGGCCCTCCCCGCCCAGTGCTGACCAGACAGCGCCGGCAGCCAGCTCATCCCCGGCCCGGCCCGCCCCGCCCTCCGCAGGCCCTGGACAAGATGGAGAAGGAGTGGTCGTCCATCCTGTTCAATGTGCTGCCCTACAAGGAGACGGAAACTTACATCCTCAAGAGCCCGGACGAGGCCTCGCAGCTGCTGGACGATCACATCGTCTTGACCCAGAGCATGTCCTTCTCCCCCTACAAGAAGCCCTTCGAGCTGCGCATCAACTCCTGGGAGACCAAGCTGAAGCTGACCCAGGTGGGCCCGCCCCCGAGGCGGGGCTCCGCAGCAGGGGGCGGGGCTTGCCCAATGTCCGCAGCACCCAGCCCTCTGGCTGCCAGTCCTCCTGAGGAAGGCAGCCAGGCAGGCAGGCTCTCCCCATCTGGAAGGCTGGCGCCTGGAGGAACTGGCCTGATGAGACTGAGGAGGGTCGAGAGTGACCCCCCCCCCAGGTCTCCCTCTCCAGTCCTGGAGCTTCCCATGGGGGGAAGGGGGTGTTCCTGGGATCTGTCCACAAAGGGAGGCCAGAAGCTGGCTAAGGGGGTTGGTTTTGGGCAGACCACACGTAGAGAGTCAGCGCTGCGGCTAGACCGGCCCCCTTGGGCGCTTCTGTTCCCTCCATATGGGAACATCCCTCTTCCAGCGTTCTAGGGTGGCCCTTGGCCAGTACCTCTTACAGGGCTGGGCACTAAGGGCAGAGCTGGGCCCCTAGTGGCCCATGGGCTCCTTGCAGGTGGCCAGCTGTCTGCATCTCCCCATGCCCAGAAGAAGAAAAAGGACAAATGTCGGGACGGGGGGGAGGTTGCGGGGAAGGGAGAGATGCCTTGTTTTGAACCTGAATCAGGCACAGACTGATGGTTCAGAACCTCAAACTCAAGGCCCGATCAGGCTAAGGGAATCCCAGAGGGCGGGGCCTAAGGTCCTCCCAGGAGGGGAAGCCGGGTTTGGACCTCAGTGCACTGGGACTTTTCTTTCCATAACTTCCAGGGCCTTCTGGGGAAAGCATGGGTCCAGTTCTCGTCCAGGAAGGGTGGTGAGGGGAGACTGTAGTGTTAACACCGCAGACACCCACTGGCCCAGGGTCAGTGCTCTGCCCAGCCTGCTGTCGGGGTGAGCGTCTCATCCTGGCATCCTGGCTCATCCTGATGGCCCCTGTGTCCCCGCCTACCTGCCCATGGCCTTGCAGGAGGTGCTGGAGGAGTGGCTGAACTGCCAGCGCTCCTGGCTCTACCTGGAGCCCATCTTTAGCTCCGAGGACATCAACCGGCAGCTGCCCGTGGAGAGCAAACGCTACCAGACCATGGAGCGGATCTGGAGGAAGATCATGAAGAATGCCTACGAGAACCGGGAGGCGAGCTCACTGGGCAGGGAGCGCCCGAGAGACCCCTGGCCCTTCCCTCCCGGAGCAGGACATGCTGGAGGGCATGGCAGGCAGGGCCCTGGCTCTCGTGCACCTCCTCCTCAGTGGGCTCCCCAGGAACACTGCCGCCCACGGGCTCCCCCCACCCCGGGACATTCCGGACCACGTCTGTGCTCTGAAGGCCCCAGCAGACCCGCCGTGAAGCCGCTGCACAGCTGTGCCCCTCTCAAAGACCCCCAGCCCCGCCCCCCCATGGCTGTGACTTTAGAATTTCGTTTCTCTGGGAGTTAGCCAGGCAGATGGGCGGAGCTTTGGGTCAGGGTGCATGCCCCTGCCTGGACCCAGCTGGGGGTCTCCCGCGCCAGGCAGAGCTCTCTGAAGAGCCCGACTTGCGCCTTGGCCCAGTGGGCCCCGGTTCACACCTCATTTCCTGTCTGGCCGGGGCCTTGCAGGTGATCGCCGTGTGCGCCGACCAGAGGCTGCTGGACAGCCTGCGGGATTGCAACAAGTTGCTGGACATGGTGCAGAAGGGCCTCAGCGAGTACCTGGAGACCAAGCGCAGCGCCTTCCCCAGGTGGACACCGCCCAGGCTGCCCCCCCTCCCCATGTACACATGTATGCACACATGTAGCCATGGGGTCGGGCGCCCCCCCTGACCCACCCCACCCTGGCTCTGCTGGCAGATTCTACTTCCTGTCAGATGACGAGCTCCTGGAAATCCTGTCGCAGACGAAGGACCCCACAGCCGTGCAGCCCCACCTGCGCAAGTGCTTCGAGAACATTGCCCGGGTGGGTCCCAGGGCACCCCCCACCCAGGAAGACTCAGTTCTCCCTTTGTAGCCCAAGGTCCTGAGCAAGAAATGAATGAGGCAGCAAGTGAAATTTATCTCCCCCCCCCTCCCTTGAGAGACACCTGGGACCCAGGGGAGAAATGTCAGCTTCAAGACCCCTAGCTTAGCTCAGGGCTGGGCTGGGGGTGGGAGCTCTCAGAGCCCGGCTTGCCTGTGAGTCCAGCCCTGAGCCCACTCACACGGAGGCCCTCACACCGGCAGCCTCCTGACACTTCTCCAGGAGAAGTCACGGAGGCTGGCATGGTGGTGGGTGGGCAGGGGTGTGGGAAGGGATGTACATAGGGTGGGACTGCTTGGGAGCAGGTGTGGAGGGGGCCAGGCCGCAGCTGGGACAAGGCGACCCCATCACGCCTGCTTGCGGCCAGGCAGGACCCAGACGAGATGGACCCTGGAGAGGGGCAGGCCCCAGAGGTGGGGTCCCGGGCCGGGGTGGCCTGGGGGCCGTGGTGGCGCTCCTGGTGACCCGCCGCCCGCCCCGTGCCCCCAGCTGCTGTTCCAGGAGGACTTGGAGATCACACACATGTACTCAGCAGAGGGCGAGGAGGTGAAGCTGTCCACTTCCGTCTACCCCTCCAACAATGTGGAGGACTGGCTGCGGGAGGTGGAGACCAGCATGAAGGGCAGCGTGCGGGACTTCATTAAGTGGGCCATCGAGGCCTACCCCACGGTGAGCCGCCCTTCCCGGCCCCTACTTGGAGGACTCTGAGGACGTCCCTGGCCACGCTGGCTCCTGATGACCGCCCTGTGGTGGTGCCTGTGTCGACTGTGCTGGACGCTGGCCCGGTCACCTTCAGACCTCCCTATGGGGGCCATGGCGCTGAGCCTCCTCCAACCTAGTTGCCTGAGCAGACAAGGGTTCCTGGGCACAGGCCCCCCTGCCCTCCCCCACCATGACCTCACATCTCCTGTGCAGAGAAAGCAGTGCTCTCTGCCCCGCCCTGCCCCGCCCCTGCTCAGTGGAATTCACCACACACACCGACGGAAAATGTTGGAGGGGAGAAGGCAGCACAAGGCCAGGGCTGGGGGATAAGGGGCGCCGGTGAGCTGCCCGGGTCAGCCTTGCCCTGGTCATTCCCTAGATGCCCAGGACTCAGTGGGTTCTCAAGTGGCCCGGCCAGGTGACCATCGCGGGGTGCCAGACCTTCTGGACCATGGAGGTGGCGGAGGCGCTGGAGGCCGGCGACCTTAGCAGCCGGCTCTTCCCCAAGCTTGCCCAGCAGGTGGGCACCGACTGGTCCTGCCTGTTCCCTGCACAGCCCCGGGGACCCAGCCCCTCCAGGGCCTTCTCCCTGGGCTCCCCCTGGAAGAGGTTGGCCCAGAGAGCAGAGGTCAGACACCCGAAAGGAGTGCCTTGCAGGGTCTGAGAACAGGTATGGCGGAGTGGGGGTGGGGGTGGGGGCATGAAGTTGGGCTGTCCTCCCACACCTCACACTCCTGTCCCCCGCTCCACCACCACCCTGGGCTCGCCCACTGGCTTCCTTTTCTCCCCGTCTCGGGCCAGGCCTGCTCTCACTGGCGGAAAACCCTGCTCCTCCCGCCCCTTCCAGCCCAGAGCCCCCAGGACTGAAGGCTGTTCATGGTGGAAGCCCATTGTCCATGCCTGGCATGGGGCGGGGATCCTAACTGGGCTCGGTCCTTGATAGCCCTGCCCTGCCCGGCTTCCCCCCTCCCCCCCCCCCCCATGCAGCTGAGCGACCTGGTGGCCCTGGTGCGGGGGAAGCTGTCCCGCATGCAGCGCACTGTGCTGTCTGCCCTGATCGTCATTGAGGTCCACGCCAAGGACGTGGTGGGCAGGCTGGTGGAGGAGGACGTGGTCAGCGTGAATGCCTTCGAGTGGATCTCGCAGCTGAGGTGGGGGCCGGGCCTGCTTCCCCCAGCCCCTGGGCAGCTGCCAGGAGGGGCCTGTGACAGTTGACTTGAGGGGTCCCTCAAAGAGGGTCCTCTCCTCCGCCCCCCCCACTCCTTGCCACCTACTGCGCCTGCTGGCCCAGGGCCCAGGAGCCCGTCTCTGTGACGCAGGTACTACTGGACAAATGAAGACCTGTACATCCGCGCCGTTAACGCCGAGTTCATCTACGGCTACGAGTACCTGGGCAACAGCGGGCGGTTGGTCATCACGCCCCTCACCGACAGGCAAGGCTCCCCTCGGGATGGGGCACCAGTCGTTTCCTCTCGGACCTGCGAGGTTTCTGGCTGCGTTTTGAATAAGGGAGGTGAGGGGCGGCCTCGGGCTGACTGGCCCCCTGAGAATGCACGCAAGCCTATGGGGGCATGGGGGTTACCAAGAATGTGACCGAGGGCTCCCACGCTGGCCTGTGCAGCCGGGCCTGGACATACCTGAGGCCCTGAGAGCAGGGCCTTCTCGCCCCCGCCCCCCCGCCCCCCCCCCATGTCTGGAAGGCAAGAGGGGGTCGTATCCAGGTGCGTGTGGCCTCTACCTGCCTTCTCTCTTCTGCAGGTGCTACCTGACCCTGACTGGGGCCCTGCACCTCAAGTTTGGGGGCGCCCCTGCAGGTCCAGCTGGCACAGGGAAGACGGAGACCACCAAAGACCTGGGCAAAGCCCTGGCCATCCAGACGGTCGTGTTCAACTGCTCAGACCAGCTGGACTTCATGGCCATGGGCAAGTTCTTCAAGGGCCTGGCCAGGTGAGGCTGGCGTGCAAGGTGGGACGGGTGGAGCTGGAGACATTTGCTTGATGCTGGTGGAGGGCGGAGGCACTTGCGGGAGGCTTGGCCGCTGGCAGGCGGTGGGCTGCAGGAGGGGACCCAGCTCCCTGGGGTTCCTGTTGTGGCCGTCCTCCTGGAGTCAGAGTAAGCCTGAAGGGCCAGGCGGGTCCCAGATTCTGTTCCCGTCCGACGCTGGCCCGGCCTCCCCAGCGCCGGAGCCTGGGCCTGCTTCGACGAGTTCAATCGCATCGACATCGAGGTGCTGTCAGTGGTGGCTCAGCAGATCACCACCATCCAGAAGGCTCAGCAACAGCGGGTGAGCCTCGAGGTGCCCCTTCTCTCCCCCTGACCCCAGATTGGCTGCCCTGTGCTAGGGGCTGAGAAACCAGCATCCAGCCCCTCTCCCCACACCTGCCAGCACTGAGCCGTTCCTTCTGTGGTGCCCAGGGCTTTGTCCCCAGGCAGGAAGGCCCATGTCATTGCTCCAGGCTCTGAGCAGCCCTGGGCCAAGCTGGAGTGGGCAAAGGGGTTCCCTCCCACACTTGAGTCCTTGTGCCAAAGCCAGGGCCCACCCCTGCTTGCCCTCATTCAGGGTCTTTTCTGAGATGGATGGATGCCAAACCAGCTGCATGGGGTCTGGTTGACTCAACAGAGAGCGTTGGGGGTCAGGGGTCAGGGGTCAGAGGTGCATGATAGCCTCTGGAGAAACTGAGTCAGGGCCCAGTCTCTGTGAGCCACAGGCCACATGGTCACCAGGGCCCACGAGCTCAGCCAGGTCTGGGCAGGAGAAGACCTGCTTGGCACCAGCTGCGGCTGGTATCAACCAGGCTGACCAACTGGGGGTGGGGTGAGGGTGCCTCCAGAGACGGACCTGGCTGGGCACCTGCAGTCCTAACACACCGACCTCCAACCCCCGGCAGGTGGAGCGTTTCATGTTTGAGGGCGTGGAGATCCCCCTGGTGCCGTCCTGTGCTGTGTTCATCACCATGAACCCCGGCTACGCAGGCCGCACCGAGCTCCCCGACAACCTGAAGGCAGGCATGGGGGGAGGGGGGGAGAGACTGGGAGGGGGCACCCGGGCTCTGACCTGAGCTCAGGCCCACCCCAAACCAAGCCCACTGCCATCAAATGGACGCAGACTCAGAGCGGCCTGCTGGGGTTCTGAAGGTGACGAAGCCTCCTCTTTGCCTGACGAAGGGGCTTCCGGGTTTGAACCGCCCACCTTGTGGCCGGCAGTGCCGCGCTCCCCCGGCAGTGCCACCAGGGCTAAACTCGTACACGCACCACACAGTTGCTGGAGCGTCAGGCCGGTGATTCCCCTGCCCAGGGGTCCCAGATCTGGAAGCCCCTCTTAGCCAAGCCGTGTGTGTGTGTGTGTGTGTGTGTGTGTTGGGGGAGCCTCTGGCAGACTGTGGGGAAGGAGTGCAGAGGGGCCGTCACTGGGGAGGTTCCCGGGCACGTATCCACAGCAGCCGCACAGGGGGCCTGTTTCTACAAGAGCACCCAGCAAGGGCTCTCAGCCTGCAGGGAGGGCAGGGGTGCGGCCTCCCCGAGAGCGGGCGGTACAGGAGGGCGCCCTCCCTGCCCTCACCTGCACCCTGTGCCCATCCAGGCGCTCTTCCGCCCCGTGGCCATGATGGTGCCGGACTACGCCATGATCGCAGAGATCTCCCTCTACTCCTTCGGCTTCAACGAGGCCAGCGTGCTGGCCAAGAAGATCACCACCACCTTCAAGCTCTCCTCGGAGCAGCTCAGCTCTCAGGTGCGGCCCTGCCTGCAGACGGGGCAGCTCCACTCACCTGCCCTGGAGCGCCGGGTGCCACACATGCGCCATCCTGGGGACCCTCCGACAAACCTGAGAGAGGAATCACACACCCGTTCCTCAGCTGGACACCGAGCAGCGCCACAAGCACTGGGCATCCGCCTAGGTCCACCAGGGAGGCCACGGTGGGGCGGAGGCAGGAGCTGGGGCAGGCATCCACCTGGGCAAGCTTGGCAGGTGCAGGGCAGGCGGCCATACAGACAGAGAGGCTCTTAACCCAAACTGGGAAGCAAGTGGTCGTGGGCCCTGTGGGGACCAGGATGGGACAGGCAGGCCCCTCTCACACACACCAACTCCCTGTGGGAAGCCCCAGCCAGAAACAGGATGGGCGAGTCCAGTGCCCAGTACCCGTGGGTGCTGCGTCCTCAGGCTGGGTCCCTTTGCCATGGAGGGTGCCTCGGCTTACATGCTACAGCCTCTGCTTCCCTCTCCTCATAGCTCCAGAGAAAGCCCCCTCCCCGTGGGGGCATTTGGGGTGCGGTGTAGCACTGACGGGACTCGTGACTGCCCTCCAGTTCCCTCGCCTTCCCTTCCTCACTATTAAGGCGTAGCTTCCACCTGGTGAACACTGCCCGGCCCCGTGTATGGTGCAATGGGGAGACGTAGGGATGCCGGGATGGGTGGCCCTGCAGGAGCCGGAAAGGGAGCAATGATTCCCTGAGGATGCAGGAAGACTGGGCGGGGACAGGGAGGGGGCAGTTGGGGAGAGCAATAATAGAACTGTAGGTGCATGGATGTATTGGATGGGGTAAGATACGGCATATATGTGTGGATGTAGAATACACATACATATATTCATATACGTACAGGGGAGGGAGGGGACAAGACAGAGCTGACATCAAGGAGCTGAAGAAGAAAGTGGGTGCGGGGACTGTACGGTTGTGTGTGATCTACCTGGTCAATGGATGGGACCCCACGAAAAGGATGAAGGAGAAAGATAACACACACACCCCTCTGGGGCCCTCACTGACCCTCTCCAGCAGCTCCTCCGTGGACAGGCAAAGAGGGAGGCCACACGGCATGAGAGAGGTGTGATCCCTCACCAGGGGACCCAGCCACTGCCGCCCCAGTGCACCCCGGAGTGGCAGCCCCGGCTCGCCCGCCCTGCCTTCTTCCCAAATGCTTCCCCTTGAGTTGAGAGCCCCTGCCCTTGACCGTCCTGAAGATGTCACCCCTCCTTCCCAAATGGCGGGGACCCCGCGCCAGGCCCACACAGCAGAGACCATCTCTGCTGCCAGGCAGTCAGTGCCGGCTCACGGTGGGACAGGGTGGGGCTGCCCCGTGCGCTTCCGAGTTCGTTCTCTGCCCTGCCTCTTGGGAGGAGCTGCTGCTGGTGCCCAACTGCCGCCCTTTCCGATGGCAGCCCAGAATGTGACCGCTGCCCAGCCGGGCCCTCGAGTCGAGCCTGAAACATGGACGTCCCTGGCCGGGTCCAGAAGCCGCTGTCCCGGCACCCGGAGCCCAGTGCTGGGCTGGGGTCCTGCCAGCACACTGATGGTGGGGGAGGGGGTGGGGACCAGGGACCAGCCGCTTCTGTGTGGGCGGAGAGGTGTTCTGGAGGAATGGGGCTGCAGAGTGCTGGGGCTCCTTCCCATCGGCGAGTGGGGCAGGATGACTCGATCCAATCTGCGCGCTGTCCCTGCCTCGGTCCTGAGCTGGAACGCAGGGCTCTGCCAGCCGGGGCAGAGCCGGAGCCTCGGGCCTGAGCAGGGAACCACCGGAATCACCGTGAAGGGAGGGGTGTGACGGGGACGGCTGGACGCCAGAGACCCCCAACGTGGCCGTTTCTCCCCCCCCCCGCCCCCCCCATGCAGGATCACTATGACTTCGGGATGAGAGCCGTGAAGACTGTGATCTCGGCAGCTGGGAACCTCAAGCGGGAAAACCCCAACATGGATGAGGTGGGTAGGCCCTGGGGCTCCGCCTGGGCGGGGGTCCTCGGGAGCAAGGCTGGGGGGATGATGTGGGGGGCGTCTGGCCTGGCTGCCCTCAGGCCCATGGCTCACCGCGTGCTGCAGGAGCTGATCTGCCTCCGGGCCATCCGTGACGTGAACGTGCCCAAGTTCCTGCAGGAGGACCTGAAGCTGTTCGCCGGCATCGTGTCCGACCTGTTCCCCACCATCAAGGAGGAGGAGACAGACTACGGCATTCTGGACACGGCCATCCACAAGGCCTGCGACAAGGAGAACCTGAAGGACGTAGAGGGTCAGTGCCCCACACCGGCCACCTGGGGGACAGAGACAGCCGAGCCCGGCCTGGGGGCTCCCTGCACCTCCCAAAGGGTCCTTGAGGCCACCGCTCCCCTACAAGCACCCCAAGGGCCAGGGCAGGCCTTCTCCGGAGCCCCCCAATGGTCAGGCAGCAGGGTTGGGCCCTTCTCCCTGATCACAACCAAACCAGGTGCTTTCTGGTGGGTCCTGGCTCATGCCGGCTGGCGACACGTCTGTGTGGCTCCCTGAGACAGATGGACGGACGGACAGAGTTTTCCTCTGCATGGGCTTGAGCCGCCGACCCTTTGTGAGGAGCTGAGCGAGCTCACCCACCCGGAGACCTCACAGCCTAGGCCCGCCCTTGGGCAGCAGCGTCCCCTGCCCCCCACCAAGGTGCCACGATGGTTGGATGGAGTCCCATCCGGGTGTCTGGGCCGTGCGTGCGGGAGCCGTGGAACGGAGCCTGTGCTGGGCTCGTCAGCGCCACCCCTCCACAGAGCGTGTGTCCTTAGGCCTCTTGGGTCTCAAGCCCCCTGTGTGTGTGTGTGTGTGTGTGTGTGTGTGGACCTCTGGGGAGAGCCCTGCTCAGAAGGGGTGGTCTCCAGAGGCCGGCAGTGGCCGCTTGCCCTCCGCCTCTGCGTGGACGAGGCTGCAGCTCACACACTGCCCTGCTGGACACGAGGAAGCCCGTGGAAGGCCGCCGTCCGGCGTCAGGACCCCAGGGGTGATTGCGTCCCCAGCAGGACCAGGGCAGAGCTTTGGCGTGATCACAGGCCTTTGGACCGAGTTGCCCAGAGCAGCAAGCACAGGAGTCATACACAGCCTGGTGGTCCAGCCCCGGCAGTCTCACGGGTGGAGTGTGCCAGGGTCTTCAGCCTAAGTCAGACACACCTCCCCTCCCGGGCCCCCTTCCTGATTCTGACCCCTCCTGTCCCACCTGGGGCGCTCAGCTGGCTTCTCTTCGGGGCTCGCCAGTTAGCTACCATGGCCACACGGAGCCCAGGTGCCGCACCCACAGTCTCAGGAAAGTTTGCTCAGAAAGTAACGCAGGGTGGGGGGCCAGGCAGTCAGTGTCTCCTTCAAGACAGTGTCGCTCTCTGCGCCCCCCTCAGCGGCTCCCTCACGCAGCCCTCAGCCCCTTCCTCTGTCCTCTTAGCCCCTCCAGTAAGTGCCCAGAGACACCCTGTGCTTCCAGGGAGCCTCCTGCCCAAAGGCGCTCAGCTCCCTTGCTGCCTGGGTCAGTCTGGAGACCCACGGTCAGACGCATACTCAGAAGCCAGGCAGAACCCTGTGCGGTCTCTCCCTGGTTTCCTGAGCCCCCTCTTAGGGTCTCCTCCCCTACCCCGTGCTACAGCTCCCTCCATCTCAGTGCAGGGGCCCAGGTCCCCCAGTGCACCTTCTGACAGTATGTGTTCTTGCTGCCTGCCACGCAGGGGGCTCCTGCGAGGCCATGTGGGGAGAGCAGTGCCTTTCTAGGTTTCCCTCAACTGGACCCCAGAGCCAGCCCGGCTGTCAGGGTGTGAGTCACAAGACCACAGGTGACGAGAGGGAGGGCTGTCTGGAGTCATTGCTGGCACCGCAGGATCCGAGGCCGGGCAGGCACTGTGCTGAAGGGCTGCTTCCCTACCCTGGACGAGGCAGGCACAGCATGCTGGCAGAGAACCAGGCCTGGGCGCACTCCAAGCCCTGTCCCCCGGCCTTGTCCCTCAGGCTTCCTGACCAAGTGCATCCAGCTGTATGAGACCACTGTGGTGCGGCACGGCCTCATGCTTGTGGGACCCACAGGCTCTGGGAAGAGTACGGTGAGTGAGGGTGGCCGCGTGGGCAGCCTTGGACAGAGCAGGGCCGGTTGGCCCAGCCCTAGAGGCCCTGGCCTCACTTTGCGACTCCCCGGCCTCGTGGACTCAGCCCAGCGCCCTGGGCAGCCTGGGGACCCACGGGATCTCTCTCTATCTCTCTCTCTCTCTCTCCAGTGTTACAGAGTCCTGGCGGCTGCACTGACCTCGATCAAGGGGCAGCCGTCCATCAGCGGCGGCGTGTACGAGGCTGTCAATTACTACGTGCTCAACCCCAAGTCGGTCACCATGGGCCAGCTCTACGGGGAGTTTGACCTGCTCACCCACGAGTGGTGAGGGAGGACACCTGGCTCGTCCCAGGGGAAGGGGGTACACCCTCCTCCAGAGTCTCATGCAGGAGCTCAGCCCGCAACCCCGCCTGCCCGCCCGCCCGCCTGCCAGTGCCCTCCTTACCCTGGGATGGTGGGGGGAGATAAGTCTGATCCAGCATCTGCGTGCCCAGTGAACGTGGCCCCTCTCAGGGCCTGTCCCCAGGTGAGGTGCGTGTTGTGGGAGACTTGAGGGGCCGCAGGGCTGTGGTTGGCCGTCTGACTAGGCATAGGATTGGAGGTGGAAACATTGTTTCCCTTGAAAATGAACATGACTTCCCGAGTCCCCAGAGGGACCTGTTTTCTCCTTTCCAGAAGCTCCGGGCTGCCGCTCCATGCCAGTGTGAGGGGTCCCTCGGGGTGGGGCTGCTTGTTGTGCGTCTCTGGGCTGGGTCCCGCCTGCCACCTGCTCTAGCAAAGCGCCATGCCCCGGGACAGACGAGCCTGCGGCTGCCCCACCTGCATGGCAGGGTCTGGTCCTCGGGACCTAACCTGCCTCCCAGAGTGCCACAGCCGGGGCCCCTCACCCTGCATCTCTCCCTGGAGTGCCCGTTGATCCAATACTGGACCTTCTGGACCAATCCTTGAGCTTTGTCACCCCCACCCAGTGGACGGGCCTCCACTCATCGCAGCGTCTGGCAGGAACAGGCAGCCTCATCCCTCTCCAGAGCACGGACCAATGCTCCCCGACAGTGAGCCCGGCTCCTGTCAGTGCCCAGAGGGTCCCTGGGGCGGCATCCATAGGGTGGCCCTGGGTGAGGGGCAGGCACTGGCCTCGGCGAGTCGTGGCTTCATGTGGGGCTGTGAACGGCAGCACGGACTTTGGAAACCGCTGGCCGCCCCTTGGCAACAAGAGGAGGCATCCTGCCCTTGTCACAGGAACCCCAGGGGCAGCCTCCCCCATGCTGGGGGTCCCCGTGCCATCAGCACGCACCTGGCTGCAGGGTCGTGGGGTGTCTAGCCCCTGGTCCTGGTGGGGGTTGGACAGCTCTCAGAGTTGTTGTGGCGGTTCACTTTGTTTATCTCCTGGCTCTCTGATGACTGGCCAGCACTGGCAGGGGGCAGGCTCGGTGCAGAGCAGTGTCCCTTCTCTCAGGCCTTGTTCTGCAGAGGAGCCCTCAGTCCCCTGCCCAGGGAGCGGGGGGGGGGGGGTTGGGGGGTGTGGTTTCCCCATCCTCTGCATGCAGCCCGCCCTGGGGGTCAGGTCCACAGCTTGTACCCCCCACACTCCCCCAAGCCCTGGGGCCTCTGAGGCATGAGCCTCCCCGAATTCCCAGCGAGAACCAGCCACTTCTCCCCACCCACGCCTCGCGCCCCTCCCTGCTGTGTCAGTAGCCCCCAACTCTTCCCATCTTCCCTCTGCAGTTGGCCTTCCCCCACCCCCACGCCCCTTGGGGAAAATTGCCTTTCATCTTCCTTCTGAGGCTGTCAGGATAGCAGGTCAGTGCTGGCCCCTTCTCCCCCACCACCCGGTGACTGCAGGACAGATGGGATCTTCCCCTCACTCATCCGCATGGGGGCCGTGGCGCAGGACACCAACAAGAAGTGGTACATGTTTGACGGGCCGGTGGACGCCGTGTGGATCGAGAACATGAACACTGTGCTGGACGACAACAAGAAGCTGTGCCTCAGCTCCGGGGAGATCATCAAGCTGACCGAGGTGACCGCCAGCTGAGAGAGTCCCCGGGGGTCCTGGTTCCCTCTGCTGCCCTGGCCCACCCTTCCTTGAGGCTCCGAGCTCAAGGCCCCGCCTGTTGCCTGCAGGCCCTCTTTACAGGAGTAGGGATCCCTGTCTTTCCAGCAAGAAGTGGCTGGTGGTTTTGTACTGCTTACCTTGCAGTTACCCGCCCAGCATGCAACCACTGAGCCCCCCAGTTCCTCCCCAGCCTCCAAGGACCCCCAAATGCCCTGCCTGGGATGTCTGGTCATGCTTGGGGTTCCCCAGACATCACCTATCCATCACCGATCCATCCATGCCATCCCCTGGCCCCAGGCTGGCGGCCAGCCTCTCACTGGGCTCATCTTGGCCCCAGGCGATGACCATGATGTTCGAGGTACAGGACCTAGCAGTGGCCTCGCCCGCCACGGTGTCCCGCTGCGGCATGGTGTATCTGGAGCCCAGCATCCTGGGGCTCCTGCCCTTTGTCCAGTGCTGGCTGAAGAAGCTGCCCGCCTGTGTGAGCCACTACGAGGAGCAGTTCCAAGGCCTCTTTACCAGCTTCCTGGAGGTCAGCAGGGTCAAGGCGTGCCCAGCCCAGCCTGGGCAGCCCCCAGCCAGGGCAGCTGCCTTCCCAAGCTGACCGACCCGGGGCTGCCCCTGCAGGAGTCCATCGCCTTCCTGCGGGCCTCGGTGAAGGAGGTGATCGCCTCCACCAACAGCAATCTGACCATGAGCCTCCTCAAGCTGCTCGACTGCTTCTTCAAGCCCTTCCTGCCCAGAGAGGTGGGAGCCCCGCCTGGGACGGCTCCGTTGGGGGGAGCGTTGGGTTGGCCTGCCTGGGTCCTGAGCCATCTCGGCCAGTCTGCTGTGGTGTTTGGACAGGGTCTCTGTGCACAGACCCCTCCCAGGGCCCAGAGGTCTGCAGGGGCCTCCGAGGGCAGGGCCGTGCCCGGGACCGATGTGTAGCCTCTGCACCAGCTGATGGGGAGCAGCATGGGGCGCTGTCTGTGACTGACGCCGCTCTCCTGGGCCTCGGCCTTCTCGGGCGGCCGGGCGGCCGGCCGCAGTGGTCTCTCCTGCCGCCTCGTCCTCCGGGAGCCCGATGACCCCGGGTGTCTGGCCTCTGGGCGTCCTCCCCGGCCTGGTGCTCAGAGGGGCCCGGCTCAGGAGACCCCCGCAGGCCTGGCATGACAAACCCTGCCCGCCCCCCCGCTGTGCCGTCCCCAGGGCCTCAGAAAGGTGTCCCCCGAGAAGCTGAACCGCATCCCCGAGCTGATCGAGCCGTGGTTCATCTTCGCCCTGGTCTGGAGCGTGGGTGCCACGGGGGACAGCAGGGGCCGCACCGCCTTCAGCCAGTGGCTCCGGAACAAGATGGAGGAGGAGCACGTGAGAGCCAGGGGCCCGGGGCGACGGCGGGTGCCGGGGGCCCTCTGAGACCAGCACTCACCCCACCCCGTCCCTGCAGCTGGCTTTGCCCTTCCCGGAGGAGGGGCTGGTGTTCGACTACAGGCTGGAGGACGGGGGCATCAGCAACACCGGCGAGGATGAGGAGGAGGAAGATGAGGCCAGCAAGCAGGTGTCCGCGCCGGCTGGGCAGGAGGGCCCTGTTGGGGGCGGGGGTGGGGGGATTGGTGGCAGCTGGCCTCAACAAAAGGAGGGGCCCAGACAGGAGCCGCAGTGGTGCTGGCCACCAGTCCCCGGGTCGGGGTCCCTGTACTGCTTCCCCAACAAGCAGACGAAGGCTCGGGGTCTGGGAGTCGAGGGCAGGGCTGGGAGGACTTGGGCACTTCCCTCTCCAGCCCAGCCCCCCTCTGCCTCTGTGCCAACCCAGAGCCCCGGGACTCAACCACATCCATTGAATTTAAAACCCCGCTTTCCCAGGAGCTGAGCTCCCTGGGGGTTGGGGTCAAGCGCCTGGAGCCCACCTCGGGTCCTCGGTCCACCAGGAGTCCGTCTGTGTCCCAGAGGACACAGTGCCCATCCCTGCAGAGTCCTGGCCGGGGCACATGGACACGTCCGAATTGGGTCGGTCAGGTGGCTCCAGTGGGGGGATCCTGCAAGGTGGGACGGCTGGCCCCGCATCGTGGGTGCCCGAGGCCCCTGCACCCAGCTCCTGGAGCGACTCGTCCCGTACACCCGGGCTGTCCTCAGGGAGTCTCCGGGGCAGCTGCATGCAGGGAAGCCTCCGCTCCTGGCGGTCTGCGCCGGAAGCCTGGCCCAGGCCCCATCCCTGGCAGAAGCAGCCCCTCGGCAGGCACATGCAGCACACTGAGCCGCCTGCCCGCCCGTGGTCCAGGTGGCCTGGGTGAAGTGGATGGACACGTCGGCGCCGTTCACCCTGCTGCCCGACACCAACTACTGCGACATCATCGTGCCCACCATGGACACCGTGCAGATGTCCCACCTGCTGGGCATGCTCCTCTCCAACAACAAGCCCGTGCGTGCCCACCCCCACCCAAGGCCCGGCCGCCCCTCCCCGCGGAGGTGATGTGAGAAGCCCAACCTGTGCCCACTCCCCCAGGTGCTGTGCATTGGGCCGACGGGCACCGGGAAGACCCTCACCGTCTCGGACAAGCTCCTCAAGAACCTGCCGCTGGAGTACATCAGCCACCTGATCTCCTTCTCGGCCCGCACCTCGGCCAACCAGACCCAGGACCTCATCGACAGCAAGCTGGATAAGAGGCAGGCTCCCGCCTCACCCTGGGGGACCCTGGTCCCCTCTACAGACGGTTCCAGAGCCTCCTCCCCACCGAGCCCCTCTGCTGAGCCACTCCATAGGGGCTCCCTCTGGCCCAGGCGCCAGGTGGGCATGGAGGTGGAGGGCAGCCTCGGAAAGGCCTGGGACACCAGGCGTGCCTCCAGCCAGTCAGTTAGCCCCACAGGGGACATCAGGGACCCAGAAGCCCCGCCGGGCCTGCTGGGTGGGATGTCTCGGGGGTCTGGGCAGCCGAGGACTGTCCTCGAGGAACAAGCTGGAATCAGGGAGGGCTTCCCAGAGGCAGAGCCACTGCCCGGGACCTTCGCCCAGGGGCCTGCCCCTGGGGTGCTGGGCTCACTCACACAGCTGCTCCCTGCAGGCGGAAGGGCGTGTTTGGGCCCCCC
>PVJH01037471.1:0-17825 GCA_004026705.1 Nesogale talazaci | reverse complement strand
CACACAACCACTACGCCACCAGGGCTCAGCCAAGGTTATTATTTCTTAAATAGAATTAAAACATGCAAGTGAGTATAAAATGAGCACTGACAAATTGACATTGAGTTTCGCTCATCTAGTCACCTCCGCCCCACCCCATCCCAGTATGGATCCCACCTCAGCATCAACAAAGAAACACCCTCACAACCGGATGACTGAACGATGCCCGGCTACGGGGAGACACTGTGCTTGTCCAGGAGCTAGATATTGCATGGGGCAGGACCCCTCCAAGGGCCAACGAAGACGAGAAGAGCGCTCTGGGAGGACCCCAGTGTGGTGTGCCAGCCAAGGCATCTTCACTTGCTTCACATGTGAAGGAAAGGCGGATAATGACCAGGGAGGAGGGTCGAAGAAGCCTGCTTTTGGATTAGGGGCTAATCTTGAAATCACTGTGGACTGTCAAAAGAACACACATTCGTGTCCTGCACTCCTTCAAAGCTACGAGTCTTTTTTGGGGGGGGGTTGTTTGTTTGTTTTCACATTCAGGATAGAGTGGTCCCTTGAGAGGACATCTTGCCTGGTAAAGTAGCGGGTCAGGGAAGGAGAGCCAGGCCCTCAGAGAGAGAGGTGAACACAGAGGCTGCAGCAGTGGCCTCCACCACAGCAATGGCGGTAAGGTGGATAAAGGTGGTTCCGAGTTGGAACGGACTGGACAGTACCTCACACCATTTCTTACAAAGAGCTACTTTGCTGGATCATCACAACTCTCCACCTACTACAGGCAGTGCCTCCATTGTTGAGAGACTGTACACATCCACCTTTTCTAGCTAAGAACTTTCCGTTAAACTCAATCAGGGGTTTTAGATACATGTTCAAGGGTCTTGACAAAGTTTCGTATGCCAGCATGAAACATCTATAAAAGATGAGGAACGCTTCTTATCATCAAAAAGGGTGCTTTACACTGGAATATGGCGATTGCTAGTAAGTAACATGAAAGTACAATTTAAGGTATATTTGGGTCAAGATGTTTCTATTAATGTTCTCAATTGCCCCTAGCATTTAATTCATTTCTGGATACACAAAGACTCCTAATTTTAAAAAAACTGTACCCACTGACCTAATAAAGCTTATTTTAGGGATGAACCTGAGTCCTGAGAAAGCATGATTCACCTTACCTAATTCTGAATAGATGGGAACTATTCATCCTAAAGAAGAAGAGTCTTGAGGGTAATTTATAGACAATCCCTAATTTGTTTCATAAGCCCCAGGGGGAGGATCAGACAAGTGGGGGTGCAGGAAGGACAACAGGGTCCAGCAAAACCCTTACCTCCTGGAGGTGGCTTGTTTTTGGAGGTGAGGATGACAAAGCCAAATCCCTCATTCTCTTTTCTTTGCAAAACAACGTCATAGGCCTCCTGGGGCCTGGCTGGGCCCTCTGCTCGGTGCAGGCGGGGAGATGCATTCTGTGTGGAAGGGAAGGCTGGAGAGTTGTCGTCCTCCGATTGTTTCTCTAGGATAAACACAGGCAGTTTGGGTATTTCTGGAGCATCATAATGAGTGGCAGCCCTGGTGCGTTTGTGCTAAGCCTATCATAAGAAAATGTGTTTTCTGGTAACACACAGAGCAGAAAAGCAGTCCCTCCTTGCAAGCTGTGGGCACAGTGTAGACATGCACAGCTGTGGAGTCTTCCTAAATCCTCTACAGCAGTGGTTCTCAACGTTCCTAATGCTGCCACCCGGTGACCCCCCCAACCACGACATTATTTTCGTTGCTACTTCATCACTGTAATTTTGCTACTGTTATGTATCCTAATTTAAATATCTGATATGCAGGATGCATTTTCATTGTGAGAAATTGAACGTAATTAAAGCATGGTGATCAATCATGAAAACGATATGTAATTTTATAATGTGAAATATTTCTTTCTAATGACAAATAAATGAAATTCTGTCTTGGAGCATGGTGTAGTGTGGGTAACAGTCTTCACGCTGGGTATTCATGGGTGGGCATACCTGCATGTGGGCCTGGAGACAGATAGAGGAGCGGTGTCTCAGTCTCTAAGATCATTGATATAGGTGTTTTTCAATGTTCTTAGGTGACCCTGAAGAGGCTATGATTCACAGCGTGAAAACCACTGCTCTAAAGGGACAAAACTGGAACAAGATCCTCGACCTAACGCAATCCCCTTACAGGACTTTTTTCAAAGTTTCCATTAAGGTTTGATAGGAAAAAATATCCATGGAATTGCTTTAGCTCTACCAAGGTTTTAGACCTTGAGGGGAAAAAAAAACATTGGACATGAGTAGATAATGAGAGGCAGGAGGATGAGGCATCTGGCAGGTTCCAGGACGCCTGCAAGATGGCCATGTGAATAGGCTCTATCTGAAATCGTGTTTTGCACACAGTTTGGTGGTTGAGGAATTCAGATGAGTTGCTCACTACTGGATCTCAATCATTTTTTCCCCTTCCCTGCTGGGGCCACCAGCAAACTTTCCCCCTGAGCAGCAAATTCCCCCAGGTAGAGAGAGGAGCCCATGGGCTCTCCAGCAGGGGGCAGTAAGCCTATACCTCTCTCCCCTCAGAATTTGACAACTGACAAGCTGGACACACTTTGGGCTTTAATTTGGCACAAACCACCATTAACAACCACTCAAACACACTGCATCTGTAAGGTCTCTTTGGGCTTATCATCTCTAAAGAAGTAATGCCACCAGCCTCTAATTATTCAGGGACTCGTGTGTGTGGTTAGAATGAATGAGCTAAAACGCTCCCAATCATACCACCATAGAAGATCTTTCTTCTGACGGTGAGCAGCACGTGGCCGTTTCGAGCAGCGGTTGTCATTAGGTCCAGGACTTGCTTGTGCGATTTCCCTTTAACTGGGATCCCATCAATGCACATCAGTTCATCAGCAGCACGGAGCCGGCCATCCTTCTCGGCGGCACCCAGAGGAATGATGGCTCCAATGTAGATCTAGTAAGAGGACACAGGGAGGGGTGGTCTCCACAGTTGAGGCCTTCCTGACTCTGAGCACCACACTCACCAGCAGATGACTGCAGTTCAGGAAGGAAAATAGTCCTCTCTTAAAAAGAGAAAGGGAGGGCTGAGCCCCGGTGGCGGCGTGGTTGTGCGCAGGACTGCGGCCCACTGGGACGGAGGTTCAATTCCAGCAGTGGGGCTGCGCCTCCTACTCCCACCGCCGGACAGCAGTGATGCCCCCCCCCCCCCCAACAAAAAAAAAGAGAGAAAGGGAGAGCGAATATTCTTCCATGTGGCCCTTCAAATGACCACTCTCCCGTGCCATCCTTCAGGACTCTCAAAGGTGGGTTCAAAGGAGGCAGAAAACAGAGTGGCTCACCAATCCAAAGGGTCCCACCCTCACTCCCTCCACCACCCAAAGAAGACAGTAAACTGGAAAGTGCAGTTTTGTAGAGGAGCTAGGAAAAGTGAGACATTCGGTCTGTCCAGCGCCACTGGGAAAGGCTGCCGACACACACAGCAGTGGCTGGAATAGGGAAGCGAATGTTCCTTGGGTGCTTCCCTCACTCGGGACCACCGTGCAAGCTCAGTCTTGGTGTTCCTCCATTCTGAAGAAGTCAGTACTTTGAGGGGAACAGGGTGGCCTTGAGCTCGCGGGCACTAAGTGAACAGACCCAGGAGTTCTGCTCACCGGCAATTAGAATGGCACAACCAGGAACTTCAGAATGTTTGGGTTAAGTGCAGGGCTGCTGCAGCTTGACATTTAAGAGAAAGGTTCTTCCCAAGTTGTTTGGGAGAAACTCTTAAAATGACTAAGTGAAAACAATGAATCACAGTACATTAAGAAACAGTAAGAACTGATAAACTGCCCAAGTCAATCCAAGTGTCTTACAGATACCTTATACCGGGCAATGTGTCATAAGTTTTATTTGTCTAGGATGACTGTTGCAATTCTAGCGAACAGGACTGTTTCGTGCATATCTAAACAAATTAAATGTGCTATCCCTAATTAGAGCACTGCCATTAAAAAAAAGGAATATTATATTCACTAAATTTCCAAGCTGATAGTAATGGAGTCTGTTTTTATGCTATATAGCTGGCACAGCCAGTTTTTACCTACAGTTTCTAACCTCAGCAAACTAAGTTAACTGAAGACTATGATACAAATAGAAATGCAGTTCTGCCTCATACCGATGGAACTTCGGGAGAAAAAGATCACATTAGTGAAACAAAAGAAAATAACTGGCGTATCCCACACCAGAGTCTCAGGAGGAAGAGCCCAACTCCTAAGTGTTTAAACTTACAGACTGGTCAGGTCCATCTCCTCCTAGGACTCTGAAGCCAAACCCTGATTCCTGTTTCCGAAGAAAAACATCCAAATCTTTGGTGTTCGGTGCTAAGTAAAATCAAGAGGAAAAAAAAAAAGGAATATTTGATTTACTTGAAGCAGACTAACGCAAAACAAAGTTCAATATTTAATAAGGAACAAAGTTCAATATTTAATAGGGCAATATTAGAAATCAGTTCAATAAACTGTTATCTCAGACTTCCTTGATAGGTGAAAGTGTGCACAATGGAAACACCATGTAAAAAGGAAAAAGAGAAAATGCCACCATTGGCCTTTGTTTTGAGCTTTGCACAAAGCGCCCGCCCAGGGTTGCTGAGCAGGGTCTGCCTCCACGGCCATCTCTCATCTCAGTACCAGGCCCAGGAGCTCCTCCTGCGCTCAAGAAGGTACTGCAGTACCGGCTCTACAACTACTCGGTCACCTTCGACAGCTCACAGGCACATACCATCTACGTGGGCACTGTAAATCCTAAGAAAAGAGAGGCTGTAAGATGGTCCCTCATCCCTCACAACCCCACTTCTAAAGAATACCTTGGTCTCAGAAAAGCATACTCCACGAAATGTTTACTTGCCCTAATTGAACAGGATGATAATATTTTTCAAGGGGAAACAACTGATAGCTAGCAGCTATTATTAGTATCACCACCTATGATCAGTACCATTATTATTCGGTCTTATGTAAATCATGGTACACAGCCAGTGGGTGGCCAGTTACCTAGTCTGGTGTTTGGCAAGTGGTTGGCCCTTAACACTTGTTTCTGAAAAAAAGTGAATGGGAAAAAAAAAAGTAAATGAATGAATGTGAATGTATATGAATGAAATGTAGAGTGACACAGCAATGGTGGTGCGGGGTTCCTTTTTCAACACGGTTTTGAGAGATGGGAAGGGCCCAGTTTAAAAGGTCATCTAAATTTGTCTCGTTACCTGTTCTTCTGGAACATTCCACAGCTACTTACGTTTATCTTCATAGAGAGTCTTAGATTTTAGGTAGACTTCAGAAGGATCCAGCTTTGGGGATCCTGCCCTGATAATGCTGGGTGGGAAAGGCAGAGGCTGGGGGACGGGCTCATTGATGGCCTCCAGGCTTCCTGAATGTTCCTTTTTATCAGTTTTCTGAAATGGAAAAGGGTTTTATTTAGTATGCTAAGAAATCAGATGCTTGCCGGAATGAGGGATGTCGATTGATTACAGCTGTCCAGGGGGCGGGCCGGCCAGAGTCTTGGCCTCATACAGTCTTATAGGCACGCTCTCCCTTGGCTAAAACACGCTTCACTTAAATTAGATAAAAAGTTTACAATGATGTCAGCTGAAGGGGCCTTCATTAGTCCTATAAGCTTATGCAATCTTGCCCTTTTCTCAAGCGCCAAGATGCAAACTGACTCTGAGAGAAGAAACAGGGACACAAAGCAAGTGAGCACTTCTAAATAAAGTAGAATGGAGACTAACAGAACTGAACACCACCCCCCACTGCATCCGCTCCATTCTCACTCAGTAAGAGTCTACAAGTCAGAGTAACTTCCCAAAAGTCTCCATCTCCCAGTTTAAGTTCTAATGACGATGTTTAACGTGCTTTTTCCACCTAAGGAAAAGGAATAGGCTGTGTCTCCTAACTTCAATCCTGCAAGGCCAATTCAAAGACATGTGGGAAAGTGTTCCATGCCAGCATCTAGAGAAGGGGCAGCAGAGTCTGTTCTTTTTCTTTTTCAGACATAACTTCCCCCCCCAAAGACTAGCCAATTAAAATGACTTCTTTAATAAAAATTAAAAATGAAATCTAATCGTTAAGAAAATAAAATAAGGTAACTTGGCTTTTCCTTTTTCCCTATCAAATTAAATATTTTGGAGAACAGCTTGCTACTGTATCCTGAATTAGGAGGAGATTGGGCACAGGTGAAATAAAAAAATTAAAGCTGGCCAGCAGTCTCCTCGTCCTTCTCTAGACATCCTGGGATCCTGCCCGTAGTTGTCAGAGGTGCGCAGTCTTCCCTCCATGATAGGGCACAAATTGCTCACTGCGGCTACGATGTCGACACAAGACCGAGATGTTAAAAATGATTGCCCGAGATGCACAGAAAAGGCGATGCAATTGTAACTAAATGAAGAAAAGAGGCTTTCTGATCACTATGGATCTGGCACGGAACATCCAATTCTGTCAGTGGTCAGCTGAAGCCACGTGCCTCGTTCTTTCATTCACCAATCAGGCAAGTTTGCATCCCCACTTGGTAGGCTAGAAAGGGTTAGCCCGTTTAAAAGCTGCTGGTCTTTTCCTTCACAGTCTATGGGAGACCACTTGTGAACTGTGAGATCAAAGACTACACATAGAACTAAATTAGAACTTCGTGTACAATTGTCTTCGTTGCCGTTAACTGGGGAGTTACATGACGGCACACATGGCCTCGGGGCCATCTTCCTGCAGCAACGCCGACTCTGGATAGCCAAGGTGGGGTGTGTGGCCGAGTCAATCACACTGCAGAGGGGCTCCATGATGGCAGTGACTAAAGGCACAAATTAGTAGGGTTTCTCTCTCCTGGACTCCTTGGGTGGGGACAAACCGCTGACCTCTCAGCAGCCTAGTGACTGCTAGTGACTCATCCTGGCCACCTAGGGCTCCTGGGAGGCTATTGAGTGTTTTAGAACAATGACGCAGATGATACCATTTCAGGTTTGCTAGCCTACAACTAATCGCTGCAATGATTCTGAAAAGTCTTGCTGGATCTAAATGTACGCAGCTTATCTAAATATTTCTATTCCAGGACATGCTGTGACTCTCCGGTTTTTTCTCTGGGCAGCACTGAAAAGGTGTAATAGTGTACTAGTTCAGCAGCTGTCCTCACCTTTGAAGCGAGTGCCGAAGGGCCTTTCCTTTAACTGCTTGTATTGCTGCACCTCAGCACCACACAGACAACATCGCACCCTTACGTTGGCTTTCCCTTTTACTCTTTAGGGCAATGTTTCCTAAGTATGGGCAACACTGTCCCTTGGAGGGAGCTGCAATGATCCAGTGGCTGCGAGAGCAGATATCCTGGATTTGGGACTATAGTACAAAATCCTTTTTGGGGGTAGTTCGTGGGGTATAAAAAGACTTTCCCCCAGCTGCATCTCCCCCAAATAGATGCCAAACCAAAGGGGCTGCTTGCCAGCAATATGGTGGGAAGGCCGATGTTTGGAGATATTCTCCCTGAAGGCAGTCGGCCATCCAGAGCAATCAGACCCTATTGTGTATCCCACTATAGGTGGGTCTCACTCCCTGCTATTAAGGGCAGTGGACTGCTTTCCCTAGAAAGCTTAGAAGCAACCATGTCTCCAGCTCAAGGGCAATCAAGGTTATGCTCCATCGTGAGTCTAGGGTCTGCCCATCTTGTCACTGTGTACCCCCAACCCTTCCTCTTCCTACTGTACGTACACCCCTGGCTTATCCCCCTCCCACTCACTGCTGTATGGCCCATGGTATGGCCCTTTTCTGTGATGTCGGGCATTACCTATAATCAGGGGGTAGCATGCCAAGTATATATACGCCTTGGTTAGAGATAAATCCACCCCCCTTCTTTCCCTCTCCCCTCTCCTCCTCTCTCCTGCACTACCATGTGGACCATCAAGAGAGTCTGAGGTCAGCATGCTACCAGGAAACATGTCTGACTTCTTTATTTAACTCTCTCTCTCTCTCTCTGATCTCTTATTCTCGATGACTTTACTATAATCTTTATATATTATAGTTGTACAGTTGTGCCTACCCGACCCATGATTAGTTATCAGGGGCTGGCTCCCCTCATAGCAGTTTAAAAAAATGATTAAAGATCATTTTACTGGGGGACAGAGCCCCGGTGGCGTAGTGGTTGTGCGCGGGACTGCGGCCCACAGGGACGGAGGTTCAATTCCAGCAGTGGGGCTGGGCCTCCTACTCCCACCGCCGGAGAGCAGTGATGCCCCTCCCCCCAAAACAAAACAAAACAAACAAACAAACAAAAAGATCATTTTACTGGGGGCTCTTTATAGCTCTCATCACAACCGACACATCCATTGTATCGAGCATATTTGTACATAGGTTGCCATCATTCTTCTTGAGACATTTACTTTCTATTGAGCCCTTGAGATCAGCTCCTCTTTTCCCCCCTCCCTCTCCCCTACCCTCATGACCTCTTAATAAATTATTATTTCCATATCTTACACTGACTGCTGTCTTCCTTCACCCACGGTTTCTGCTATTCGTCTCCCTGGAGGAGTGTGTGTGGTTATGTGTCAATCATTGCGATTGGTTCCCCCTTCTTCCTCTTATTCAATGTGTCATGAGCGCTTATCTCTTATCTGTACTGTGTACATACTCTGGTCTGGCCCACAGTAAAGGCAGAACTGAGGTCATGATAATAAAGTGGGGGTGGGGGTGAGGAAGGCTCAAGGAATCAGAGAAATATTGGATGCTGCATCGGTGCTATACTGGTGTCCTGGTTGATTTATGCCCTTCTTTGTGACCCTTCTGTGAGGGTATATCCCATTGTCTACAGATGGGTTGGGGTCTTTGCGCTGAGTCCTCTCATTCTCAACAATATTTTGCTGTTGTTTGTTTTGGGTCTTCTGATGCCTGTTACCTGATCCCATCAACATCTCATAATTGCACAGGTGAGTGTGCTTTGTCCATGTGGGCTTGTTGCATCTGTGCTAGAAGGCCATGTGTTTATTTTCAAGCCTTTAAAACCCTAGATGCTATATCATTTGATAGCAGGATACTGTCAGCTTTCTTCACCACATTTGCGTATGTACCCATTTTGTCATCAACATTCATGCAGGGAGGGTGAGCCTCACAGAAGGCCAGGTTGTTAGAACAAAATGTTCCTGCATTGAGGCAGGGCTTGAGCAGACCCAAAGTCCATTCACTACCTCAGTGTACTGCCATATAAATATATGTATGTGGGTCAATACCTCTATTCTTATGATTAAGTGTATTTACATTTGTACACACCTATGTTCATACTTCTAGTACAAAAACTTTTCATTACAAAGGGGATACTGAGTAAAGTTTTCTTCCCTGAAAAGGGGGCAGTAGGGCAAAAAACAGTCAGTTTGGGAACCTATGATTTAGAGGATAGGATTACTGTTCGTATGAGCCCCTAGTCTTTCTTTAGAAACAATGACTAACCAGAAGAACACAACCTCGAACTAGGAGATTGTTCTAGCTCACACAATCAATCCTCCAGAGCTTCCATCCAAGCTCAGGGCACTTGATCCCTCTCAGTCCCAAACTCCGACCCGTGACTGCACTCTCTGACACGGGGTGGGGAGGGGGGCGGCGGGGAGCAGAGCTTCTCTTGTGGCATGGCATGGACACATGCATACTTACCATTTTGGTAGCTTTAGTGGGTGAAGGAGGACCTTTGGGGGAAAAAAATGAGTAAAGTTTTAGAAACAGAGGAAACAATCCTAGATCAAAAATATGCTATGCTAATAATAAAACTAGCTTTAACTTTTACTAGACTACCTCCTTAGTGTTATGCATTCTATGTGAATGCTCTCATTTAACTCTTTTTTTTTTGGGGGGGGTGGGGAGCATCACTGCCCTCAGGTGGTCATGGGAGCTCTCATTTAATTCTTATGACCATCTTAAGGCATACACGGTCATTCTTTACCTTGGGCCAAAGGTTAAGAAGTCGTATGTTCTCACCAGTTTATCGATAAAGTCAACTAAAGCTCAAATAAATGAACATTTCTGCCTGAAACAGAGAACAAGTAAGTGGCAGGGCAGGAAACGGCCGTTAAACCAGCTTGACATCAAACCCAGTCTATTGCTGCTTGCTGGAGCCCTGGAGGACTACAGAACGCACAAAAGGAATTCCACCTTCCTCTGTTCACATTCTACCATGTCACCCAGAGAACTAAACAGGGTGACAGTCATGAGAAGGAAAAACTCCTCAATGAAATTCAGTGTCCACTTGCTTCAGAAAAATAAAAGCCAGAGAGATAAAGGTATGAAGGTTAATTTTTATTCTTTAAAATGGTAGTCATGCATAGGCATGGATTTAGGGAAAGTCTATTAAAATGCAATTTGGCAATTAGTCCTTAGAACTGGAATTGCAATATCTGGTCAGCTGATGACCTTGAAAAATAAGAATTAGATTTATCTCACATGAGCACTGTGGGGCTTAATTAACATTTATTAGTAGGACTAGAAGCTTAAGAGAAAAGCTTCATAAGCATAGGCTATCAAGATGGCTTCTGGAGAATGGATTGGAGTACACCCTCCCATAGCTCTCTTATCCATGGAGAGCCTCGCACTTGGAAAACACCTTTGGTGAGGCCCAGAGGCCCAGATGAACACCACTGCAAGTTGACAGAGTTTCTACTATTGTCACCAACAGAGAAAGTAAAATTAACAGGATGTATTTCATCTTATGGATGACAGTGCTGTGACTCTCCTGATCATCAAAGCCATAGATCAGATTTTTTTGGGGGGGGGGGGGCATCACTGCTCTCCGGCGGTGGGAGTAGGAGGCCCAGCCCCACTGCTGGAACTGAACCTTTGTCCCAGTGGGCCGCAGTCCCACGCACAACCACTACGCCACCGGGGCTCAGCCCTCATAGATCAGATTTTTAAGAGACTATAGAGCAAACTAAACCCATAAGGGATATGCATGAAACTACTGATAGTAGGGGGAGAGAAAAAGAAATGCACAGGCAGACACTGCTTATGGAAACAATCAGATAGAACCCTAAGAAAAACGCACCCTAACTACCAGTGAAGTCTGTTGGGAAAAGAGACATTCCGACCTCTAAGAAAGGACAACTAGCAGATATAAATGCCTGGACCCTGCAGGTTCTCCTTGTCGTGCTCTTACTTACCTCCTCTTAAGATGAGCAGAGGGACATCCGCACCTATTGGGAACTGCTTTAGCACTTCTACCACTTGGAGATGCGTTAAATTCTGCACATTCTGATGGCAGATCTCTTTAATGATATCCCCTTTCTGAAGCCCTTGACACCATTGGCTATCCAATATCATCTTCACCTTCTGTCCGGTTGGGCTGTCAGCAATTGCAAAACCAAAGCCTTTCGGGCCCTTAATCAGAGGGATAGTCACTAGTTCAGGCTGGGAGCTGCCTGATGATGCCATGGATGCTCTCTGCTCACTCAGATCCGAAGGTCCATTGAGACGATCACTGTTCAGGGTATGCCCCAATTTTCCATTCTGGTCCAGAACTATTGCTCCTGGCTTAAAATCCTGCGGATTCATGCATGTCTCTCCCTTAGTTAATGACTGTCCGTTGATGATAGGGGTAGCAGCAACAATATCCACAACGGCATCTTCATTGTCATCGGGGAGTGGATAACCACGGCATAAAGTGAGGTTGACATACTGATTGACAGGTACCAACTGAAACATCTGGACAACATCTGCATGAGTGTGACCAAGGACACAGCTGCCATTGATGTCTACAATAACATCACCTGGTAAAAAGAGAATCATGTTACAAAAAACTTTTTCTGGATTCCCAAATAAATTACTTCCAAATTTAGGTGTTTTTTTTGGGGGGGAGGGGGAGACACAAGGAGGTAAATGTTCCTTTTATTTAGCATATAAGTTTGAACTACAGAACCCTCAATGGTGGATTAATTACAGAAAAAAATGAGATTTCCAACACAAACACATCATTTGCTTTTCTGTCTTCCTTTCTTAGAGAGATATTTGAGGAGGCTTCAAAAAGTTCATAGAAAAAAATGGGATTAAAAAATAATGGAATTTTCTCATGAATTTTTTGAAGCCTCTTGTAATATTTAATTCATCCTTGTTTGAGAAATGCAGAGCTCAGGATTCAAAAATATCTTATTTATAAATATTTCATAGAGTTTGAGTCTACTGTAAACCAGATTTCAAAAGGAGCAGCACACAACAAAAACCCCAATACAAGGGCAACAATATAAGACACTGAAAAGTTAAACCAATTCTTATCGTATCGATTTTACTGTGACCACTTGGTTGAAGAATCGTTACCACATAATGTTCAAGATTTGGGTGTTTTTTTAATGAGTCTTGGCTTAAAAATTTTTTCTTCTGGTGTCTCATTCATTTCCAGGGTTTGAGTCTCATCATTTAAGATATTATTTTCAAATAAAATGGCATTAATTTGTTCGGATCTCACTTAGCCTTTAAAAAAATCAACACCCAGTGTGAGAGACAGATATTAGGCCATGGGAATTTATTTCATGGTCTGAAGAGATACAGAAGGTAGACTAATTCGAAATAAAATTTTGATCTTGTTTGGAAAAAGCCTGCAGAATTCTTATGGGCAGTTGGTATTGGTATGCAAATTAGATTACTTTTCGACAAACTGGAATCAATACTATAAAATCCTAGTAGGATCTAGAATAGCTAAGAGATATGTTTAGCAGGTCAGATGCTAGAAATTTCTTTCTTTTCTTTTCTTTTTTTTTTTGGGGCATCACTGCTCTTCCGGTGGTGGGAGTTGGAGGCCCAGCCCCACTGCTGGAATTGAACCTCCGTCCCAGTGGGCCGCAGTCCTGCGCACAACCACTAAGCCACCGAGGCTCAGCCCGAAATTTCTAACAAATACCATAACACTACATATCATTATGCCAGTGGAATGGTAAAAATCTTTGAAAGAAGTGATTTAATCACCGCCCATGATGAGTCTTGAACCTCCTCTTGCCTCCTTGGCCACAAACTCTGTCAGCCCTATTAAAATATCTAACTACTAACAAGTAAAGACTTGGGAAAAACTATATACAGAGACAACATAACTTTAAATAATTCTGTTAAGAAGAGTAGCATGAAATAGCCAGAAAGACTAAAAAACGAAACCAAAAAAAATGAAACCCTCTCTTGTTGAGTGGATTCCCACTAATAGTGACGTTTGGACAGAGTAGAAGTGTCCTGCAGGGTTTGCATGGCTGTTTATCCTACCGAAGGAGCTGCCACATACTTCTCCTGGGGAAGAGATGGTGGGTTTCAACCACCATCCTTATGGTTGGCAGCTGAATGTTCTAACCACTATGCGGCCATTTATGTTCATAACATAAACATTCTATTTCACTAATAGCCAACAAGTCAAAGACTAAGGACGCAAAAAAGAAACAACTTGGGAGAACTAATGGACATAGCAATTTGTTTGGTATCATTATAAAAGTCTGAATGGATCACTTTTCAAAGAAAACACAGGTGATATCACTCCAAGCTCACTGTCACTGAGTCGATGCCAACTGAGAGACTCAACAGAACAGGGTAAACTACCCTGGAGGGGGGTTCAGAGGCTGGAACTCTGTAGGGGAGCAGAAAGACCCATCATCCTTCCTTTGAGGAGCTGGTAATCTTGAACTGTTGACCTTGCAGTTAGCAGCCTAACATACAACCACTATGCCCCCAGGGCTATGTGGTCTAAAAGGACCACATAATCAAAGAAAAGTGAGCAACCAAATAGTTGTCTGAGATGTTAATAATACCTTAGCTTAGTACAGCTACGGAGGGATTTCAAAGTCTTATCTAGAGAGGATCACTAAGAGTCCGAATCAACTCGAGAGTGGTATTATAGGATAAATTACTTTAATCCAGGAGTCACCTTCTCCAGTTTATATGTTAGTATGATACACAAGGAGGCTTTAAAAAGTTCATGGATAAACTGAATTACAATATAATGGAATCAGGGATAAACAGAAAGATAATGGAATCAAAGATCGAGAAATGGTGATGATGAGATACAAGAAGAGAAAATTAGCAATTGATTAATTTAACAATTGTCATCTGCATGCCAACTATCTCTCTTATGGTACTATAACTCTACAGTTGGTGGACAGTCTAATGAACACCCAGTCCCAGAATTAATAATTCTGGGGGAGTCCAATCAGCACGTGGGTCATTGTGAGGGGTAGTGAAATGGCAGTCCCCATTGTGTAACGACGTTCCAGGTGTTTGGTGCAGGCTGCTGGGTCTGTTAGTAGAGATGGGAGGTTCTTAGGAGCATGGCCCCATTCTCCGTTCAAAGGGCAGTGCTAATTTTACAGGAAAAAAAAAAGGATTTTTCCTACAAACTTTTTGAAACCCTTTTTATATAACTTAATATGAAAACCTCATCATTAGAATTTTTAATTATTGCATCACTACTCTTTAAATAATTCTGAAAAATACCATTCTCAGAAAAAAATAAAGTTACCAGGTGCAATTTTCCCATCCTGAGCCGCAGGACCATCTTTCAGCACATTTTTCACTTGCAGGAACTCATCAGGCCGATCTCCGCCAATAATGGTAAATCCAAACCCCATTGTGCTTTTTTTCAGGGATGCACGAACAAGGACACCTTTGAGCTGGGATGGATCTCGAGTAAAGTGTGATTTCTCCATATCTGTGCCCAAATGAAAAATGGGAATAAAGCCGATTACAATGAACACAGTCTTCAAAGTCAGTCTTTGGGACAGTCCATACAACTTCAAATCTAATAAACTATAAAGGAAAGAAAATGAGAAAATACTTAGTGTTCTTGAGCAACATTAGGAGAATTTATACTCCCTAAAGGAAATCAGTGAGCAAAACAAGAAAAGAAAAGACAGCTGGAAAGGAACTCAGAAAGAATTTAGTACTATTAAATTAACAGAATTTAAGGTCCTAAATGAAACCATTTGGGGTGGTGGTAGGAAACTTTAGGTAAGGAGTCATTTTTCTCTGTTATAGGATTCTATGTTGGTTATAGAACACAGATATGCAGATGACACCACCTTGGCCTGCTAAAAACAAAAGGGATTTGAAACACTTAATGATGAAGAGCAAAGAGTTCAATCTTTGATATGGGTTGTGTCTTTACATAAAGAATACAAAAGTTGGGCTGAGCCCCGGTGGCGTAGTGGTTGTGCGCGGGACTGCGGCCCACTGGGACGGAGGTTCAATTCCAGCAGTGGGGCTGGGCCTCCTACTCCCACCACTGGAGAGCAGTGATGCCCCCCCCCTCCCAAAAAAAAAAAAAGAAGAATACAAAAGTCTTCACAAGTGGACCAGTAAGAAACATAATACACTGAGAAAAACTGAAGTTGTCAAGGATTCCATTTTATTTGGATGCACAATCAACACTCAGGGCAGCAGCAGTCAAGAATGTATCAAATGGTGCCCTTGCCAAACTGCAAAATATTTATCTAAAGAGACCCCTGTGAAGACTAAGGTGCACCTGACTCAGGCCCTGAGATGTTCAATCGCTCCTGTGCACATGACAGCTGGACAATTATAAGGAAGAGCAAACAAGAACGAACACACTGTGGGCTAGGAATAGAGGGAACACATTTACCTGGAAGAAGTAGAGCCAGATGTTCTTTACAAGACAGTGAGCCTTTATCTCATGTACTTCAGACATGTTAGCAGGCAGTAGAATAACTGCCCTACAGAGTTCCCGAGGTGGTCATCTTTACAGAAGGGAGTTTGTTGATCGTCTTATCTTTCTCCCATTGAGCTACTGATGGGGTCTAACTGGGGTCTGAAGTGCAATTTGGCAGAGTTGAGTCACTGGAGAAGGACACCGTGCTTGGCAAAACAGAGAGGCGCAGAAAGAGAGGAAGGCCCTGGCGTCAAGAAGGATTGACACAGTGGTGCGACAAGAGGTTCACACGTGAGAACAATTGTCAGGATGGTGCGGGAGCAGGCCGTGTTTTGTCCTTTTGCACACAGGGTCCCTGGGAGTCAGCAACCAGCCCGATGACCCCTAACAACAACATGTGACAAGTCCCTCTGAGAGCTCTAGGTACCAAGGCTTTGGGGAACATCCCTGGTTGGTGATACTCTACGTATTCTCGCCAATCACTGCGGGAGAAGTTAGGGCTGCCCCTGGCTTCACTGGGAGAGAACAATTGTAACCTGTGATCTGGGAACTCACCCGAATCTGTTCTGTGAACATCTTCCCTTGGCTAATTTCACTCTGTCTTCTTTCCCTGTAATAAGCTGTCACTGTAAGGATGCAAACTCTTAATGAGTTCTGTGGGTCATTCTAGAGCCTGAAGGTGGTTCCGGAGACCTGAAGTTGCAGGGTGTATTTGAAGTGAGGGGGTAGTGAGGAGCACCTTAAACTGTAGTTGAATTTGAGTCACATGGTAACTATTTTTAACATTTTGCAGAACTGCCAGGATCTTCTCCACATTGACATTTCCAATTTGTTTTTACACTAAGAAAGTGTGAGGCTTCTAAGTTGTCCACATCACCAGTTCTTCTACAGTGTCTGTCTGTTGATGATAGCCATTCTAATAGGCCTGGAGGAGCGTCTCACCATGGTTTCCATTTGCATTTCCTAAGGGCTTCCATTGACAAGACCAGCTCATTTCAAAGTCAGACACATTCAGTATTTATGTCCTTTCTGGAGTTGTTTATATCACAATCCTTTTTAGCAAAGGGTTCTAAGGCGTAGGTATTATAGCTTACTGTCAATTAGGAAAAAAGTAATCCTTAGGGCTGTCACACAGACTTCTGCAGACTGTGCAATAGGTATAAGTAGCTCTCAAAATATAGGGCAGCCTTGAAAATGCTGACGAAGGCAGGTTTTGCTGGTGCACAGGTCTACCTTAATGGATATGCTCTCTCTTTCTCTAGATGATCTCTTACAGGAAAAATGTTAGTACTGTTTGTTTTTTTCAAAAAAGACAACTATTTTTTGACTTCTAAAACAGGGGACTATTTTATCCAACAGGCCCAAATGCTGCCCTCCTGCACCATCCTCCTAAGGGTTGTTAGGTTTGAGCCCATTGGGTCACCAGGTCAGCCCATGTCATTGAGGGCCTTTCCCCATTGACCTGCTACTTCATCAAACATGGTGTCCTTTTATAGCACTTGGTTCTTCTTGATAACATGGTCAATACGTGAGAAAAAGTCTCGCAATGCTTGCTTCTAAGGAACATTCTGACTGTATTTTTTCCAACACAAATTTGATCAATTTTCTAACAGGTTTGGGACATTTAATATTCTCCACCAAATCATATTTCAAAGGCATCAATTCTTCTTCAGCCTTATTCACTGTCCAGTTTTCACATACATGGGAAGTGTTTGAAAATATCAGTGGCAAAAAAAAAAAGTAAAAAAAAAAAAAAAAGAAAATATCAGTGGCTTTGGATAGCTGTACCTACTACTCAAAATGATACCTTTGTGTTTTGAACACTTAAAGGAAGTCTCTTGCAGGGGATTTGCCCAATGCAATATGCCAGTTAATTTTTTGACAGCTATTTCTGTGGATGTTGATTGTGGATGCAAGTAAAATAAAATTCTTGTCAATTTCAATCTTGTCTCTTTTTATAATAGTCTAGTTGTGAGGATTTTAGTTTTCTTTATTGTTGAGGTATAAATCATACTAAAGGTTTTGGTCTTCAAGTTCCCTTCACTCTCTGGAAGCAAAATTGTGTCATCTGGATTCTTCAGGTTCTTAATGAGTCTTTCTCCAATCATCATGTCACACTCTTCTTCACAGAATCCAGCTTCTTGGATTACTTGCTCAGCATACACATTGACCAAAGCAATCTTGACACATACTTTTCCTGATTTTATTTGCGTATCATCCTTG
>PVJH01037470.1:0-17907 GCA_004026705.1 Nesogale talazaci | reverse complement strand
CAATCCAATATAAACCAAAAAAAAAAAAAAAAAGGTCATCATCTCAAGTGATTAGTGAGGCAGGCCAAGAGGGGTATACTGAAATGTGTCTGACTCCATTATTTATATCTCTCATGCTCTTTATGACTTTCTTATAATAGTTAATTATCACTGTACAATTGAGTGATGTTAACATTAGAGGCTGGCTTCCTCTGACAGTTCTGGAGTCAGCTCTATCACTACTTATGAAAGCACCACAGTCTTTGCACTGCTTTGCATTTGTTTTGTTGTGTTAGGTACCGTTAAGTTGGTCTGTCCTCATAGACACCCTAGATAGAACACAAACTAATTGTCTGGTCCTGTGCCATTATGCATGAGCCCATTATTGTCTGAATAGACTTGACAGTAGTGTGTTTGGCTTTTGGTTTGGGCCTTGGCGGGGGATAGTATGGGGGGTAGCGTCTCTCTCTCTCTCTCTCTCTCTCTCTCTCTCTCTCTTTCTCTCTCTCTTTTCTATCTTTTGCTTTAGCAAGCATGATGTTCTTCTCTAGAGACTTCTCTAAAATGCTTCTCATCATCTTCACTTTTAAAGAGAATGCTCGCTTTTTCCAAGATAAGTTGGTACACGTTTCTGGCAGTCCTTGGTTTATTCAGTATTCTTAGTCATTTAGTTTCTTCCATATGAAAATAAGTGAGGATTTGACTGGATGATCAACTAGATTTTCTCCACCTTTGAAACTGAATAATAAGTAGATACACAGGTTCACACAGAAGAGAACATTTTCTTAAACAATTTAGAGACATCAAAAAACAGTGAACCACTCATGGGACTCCAGAATGTTATGTGTACCTGTGGTAGTTATATAATTTCATGTTCAGTTGATAAGCAAGTGTAGGGGTGGGGTGTAGCCTGTCAATCAGGCCACAGCCTGGTTGATGCCTGCTGTGATCTTCTCTGGGAACTTCGGTTCTTTCTCCCTGGAGGTGGAACTCTCTCTCTCTCTCTGCTACACATTCCTGCTGACAAGTCACATGGAACCACACTGATGGCAGGCAGAGACCTGGATCTGGTGCCCCATGGAGTCCAGAGCCAGTGCTACGGAGCTTGCACTGAAATCACATCCACTAGCCTCTGATCTTCCTGCATTTGGCATCATTGCAAACGCCGTGTGAGTCTGAAGAGGAATTTATGCACTAGAATGGGTCTGAGGGGTTAATATCAAACTTATGGGTTTGCTCTGGATTAGACCATGGCATTTTCTTAATACACAATGACTCTTTGATACAAAGCTCTTTCTCATACATAGGTAAGCATCTATAAAATTGATTCTCTCGTTAACCCAGACTAACACATTCCCAAAATTTATATTTTTATTAAAATAGGAGAGAAATATGTTTTATTTTATGTCCATGAATCAGATTCAGGGTCCCCTTAGGAACTAGCTGGCACACTTAACTGGACCATTCAGGAGAATTTAATAGAAATAATTATAAAGGAAATAGTGAATATTCCTAACTGTACTAGTAGTTACTGTGAACCCCAGGTCTTGACAGGACAAAGAGCAGTGATCAGAATCCAGTGAAGGATCTTTAACACTAGATCAGGATGTCTGGCCACGGAGGAATAAAGTCTTTGCCAACTTATGGGCCACAGGAAGAGAGCCCGGGAATACCTTCTTCTACTTTTTTTGTGTGAATATGTGAATATGGCTTATACAAGCCAGTCTCTAGAACAGTGGTTCTCAAACTTCCTAATGCCGTGACCCTTTAAAACAGTTCCTCATGTTGTGGTGACCCCTGACCATAAAATTATTATTTTTTCTTGAGCACCACTGCCTCTGGTGGTCGTGGGTGCTACCCAGTGCCACTCCTGAGAGCCGCCGCTGGATTTGAACTGCCATGCTTGCGGGCTGCAGGCCCACACTCAACCACGTACACCACCGGGGCTCAGCCGCAATAAAATTATTTTTGCTTCTACTTCATAACCTTAATTTTGCCACTGTTATGAATCATCATGTAAATATCATATATGCAGGATGCATTTTCATTATGATAAATTGAACATAATTAAAGCATAGCCATGATCACAAAAATATGTGATTACAGACTGTGAAATATTTATGTGTTTACCATTAGTCTTAGGCAATGCATGTATAAGGGTTGCTTTTGCCACCCCAGGTTGAGAACTACTACTCCAGAAGGCCAGAACAGGTGGGGAAAGGCTGAGTAAGCATTAAGTTGGGGGACAGGAAGAAACAGAGTGTTCAGAAACACAAGCACACAGCAATTCCGTCAGGCTTACAATTCTTCACAGCTTTCCTGCAGGTTAGTCCTAGGATAATATATTTTACTGCTCCATTTCTAGTAGTTAGCTTAATTACCTGGCATAATCCGTTGTCATGGAGCCAACCTCAAGGATCTTAAAAGTCCCCCATGTGTCCGAGTACACCTGTGATCCACAGGGTTTTTAACGGACACGTTTTCAAAATTGGATTGCCAGACCATTTATTCTGAGGTGCCGCTTGGTAGGCTTGAACATCCATCCTTTCAGTTAACTATTTGCACACGTTAAAGCCTCTTTCTAACTTGAGAAGCATGGGAGTAGATATCCCATGAATATGGATCGCATGGATTTGAGTCTTATCGAAGCAGTTCCTGAGAAAAGGTATTTAGTGAGCATGCTGGGGAATAACAGTACCTCAAGTGTAATATGCACACAGAAAGGTAAGTGCCATCCCCATTTTCTATCATATTTTCAGTATAGGACTAAGTACCATGTCAAATTAATCATCTGTGAGCCTGTCTGCTAAGGCTTAAGACCAGATGACATTTCCAAGCTTCATCCGATGCTTTATTAATAAAATAAATTTAGTCATTGAACTGGATGATCTCCTCTGCTGGCAAAGACTCTGAATTGCTCCCTTTGTAACTAGGCAATTATATAAAGAATTGGCCAGATTGCCAGGGAATGATGGAAGTCATTTATCAGGTAAATAATCTTGAAAACAATCTAGTGTGAACGGTTCACACCTGCTAGCAGTGTGCCCCCGCCCTCCCACTCCATCTCCGGACTGACTTCTAGCCAAGAAAGAGGCTGGGATCAGAATGCATTCCATGTGTCTCTGGACACTCGGAATAGAATGCAGAGATGGGGTGACCTGTAAGTAAGGGGCCTGCTGGTGGATTGGACACATTACTTTTAAGGGGGTATAGTTGTTCAGAAGCTGCTGAGAAAATGCAGTTGCGGCTGGCTCATTTCAGTCTCTTAAAACCAGGAGGAGGGCAGTGATAATCGCAAAAAGTGATAATAAAAGTCAAGGGGATGCAGAATGCTCCCATCGAGGCCAGGATGTGACCACGGAGCATGGCAGTTGTCGGCTTCCCATGTCTGCTGGTTATGACAAGGGCATTTCTTATTTCTGTGGTTTCCCAGCTTGCTGTCAGAATAGACAGGTGATTCCAGTGAAAAATTAGTAGTGTGATCACAGGAGAAAAATTAAATATGTGACTACGTCAGCCAGAGGGTTGAAGCCTATACCTTGTGACAGACTATAAAGAGAGGGGATTTTGCTGGGGGCAGGGGCAGCCTGAGGTGACACTTGAAATTGTGGTTTAAATTGCCAGAGGTATTTTTTTCTATATGTTACTTCTTTTCACTTCTAAAGTCCTTGCTATTTTCCCCAAAATTAGCCCCACAAGGCACACAAAGACAGCATAGGCACCCAAAATTAGCCCCCCAGAGCACACACAGACACAGTAGGCACCTACACTGAGTCTTATTTCTACAGAAGTTATGTGAACCATTTCTCAGGGGAAAGGGGACAGATGATTTTTCCTCTCTCAGCACCACTCCTAGAATAGTGAGATTGCTCACTGAATCTTTGCAAGGGAGTAAAGCTTCAGTGCCACGTCAGACAAAGATAGCACAGCCATTTCTAGAAGTGGTTGCTGTTCACAGTTCATGAGAGATTCCTTTTAATTTGTTGAAAAACAAGGATATTACATTGAGGGCTAAGGTACGCTTGACCCAAACCCTGGTCCTTTCAATTGCCTCAGATGCACGTGAAAATTGGGCATTAATAAAGAAGACAATCATTTGAATTGTGGTGCTCCTGAAAAGTATTCAAAGTACCATGAGCTGCCAAGAGAACAAACATATATGTCTTGGAAGAAGTACAGCCAGAATGATCCTTTGAGGCAAAGACAGCGAGGCTTCTCTCCAGGACTTTGGACATGTAATCAGGAGAGACTAGTCCTGGGAGAAAGCCATCATGCTTAGTACATAGAGGAGCAGTGATACAGGCAAGGCCCTTGATAAAATGGATTGGATAAAGTGGCTGCACAATAGGACTCAAACATAAGAACAATCGTAAAGACGGTGTAGGACCAGGCAGTGTTTTGTTCTGCTCAGGTGACTGTGAGGCGGAAAGGATAACAACTGTAATGAGATCATTAAAGCCAGAATCTCTAATAAGGTACCTTCTGGCAATGTAACCCAGCAAGTGGTTGCACATACGAGCCAGGGCTTTGCTTGGCCATGATTAAGGTAGGTGAGGACTTTTTAAAAAGCTGCATGTACATGGAATCATAAAGTAATATAATTTTCCACAAACTTTTTGAATACTCCTTATAGTCTATAGCAGTTGTTGTTTGGATGCAAAAGGGAATGCTTGCGTTTTTCTCAACTCTTTCAATCAGCAGCATCATGACAATGAAGTGAGGATTCCTGGAGAAGGCTGCCGATAGGCAGCGACCATTTCTCCCCTGCATCCCAGCAATCTGACACCCACGGGGTATTCCTTGTTGTAGGCCTCTGAGCAACACATCCGCTATGATGGCCCAGAAGTCACTTGACCCTTTGAAGACATTGCCATGTGCGTTTAGTCACTGTTGGTCTCCATCCAAATTAACGTGTCCACCAAGTTGTTGAAAGCTCTGTGGTGCTGGGTCCATGTTTCTGTTTCTCATCAGACCTAGTAGACTATTTTGCAACTTTCTTATATTTTTAGGTGCTGTCCAATAAATTTCAACTCCACTCTTTCCATGTTACCCAGGGTTTGTGGTGATCCACAGTCTGTTGCTTTTTGCATCATCAATAAAGCACAAGGAAACATCCTTTTGGAATTTTCTGCTCTCATTCAAGATCTGTCTGAGAGCATCAAGGATATCACTCTTGCCATGCCCTTTTCTGAATCTAGTAAGAATTTCTGACAGTGTCCTGTGGATATATTGTGACAGCAATAATAATTGGAGAAGTATCCTCTGCAACATTTTACTTGTACCTGATCATAATGTCCACATTCTGTTCATTCATCTTTGGAATGGGTACAAATATGGATCTCTTTTTGATTGGCCAGTAACTGTCTTTCAGGTTTATTGGCATAGATGAGTGAACACCTTTAGTGCTTTGTCAGCTTATTGAAACATTTCAGTTGATTTTTCTTCAATGCTCAGAACATTGCTTTTTCACCTTTCATGCCTTTGGTGCACCTTGGCCTTTTTCATTCAGGGCCATTCATTCCAGATTACATACTTCCTCTAGAAATGGTTAATAGGGACCAGTTTTTTTGATTGTTGTTCGTTGATTCTTTGTATTCCTCCCATCATTTTTTGCAGCTTCCCCAATCATTCAACATTTTGTCCATTGAATCGTTCAGTATCTCACATCAAGGCTTGATTTTTTTCTTCATTTCTTTCAACTTGAGATATGGTGAACATGTTCTTCCTTTTGGGCATTTTAACTCCAGCTCTTTGCATAGTTCTTTTTGTTTGTTTGTTTGTTTTTGTTTTTTGGGCATCACTGCCTTTTGGGGATGGGAGTAGGAGGCCCAGTCTTTGCTCCTGTGGAGCCACTGTTGGAATTGAACCTCCATCCCAGTGGGTCGCAGTCCCACGTGCGCACAACCACTACGCCACCGGGACTCAGCCCGCACATTTATTTATAATAATAAACTACTCCGTCTTCTCAAGCTGCCCTTATAAATTTCCTATTCAGGTCTTTGATTTCATTATTTCTCCTATTTTCCTTAGCCATTCTGTGTTCAAGAGCAAATTTCAGAATCTCTTTTGACATCTACTGTCATCTTTTCTTCCTTTCTTCTTGTTCGTTTAATTGCCTTTTGCTATTTTGACATATGATATTCTTATAATCCTACAAATTGTCAGGTCTTCTGTTATTAGTCTTCTGTGATTAGTGCATCAACTTTGTTCTTGAATTCAGATGGCACATATTCAAGGTTTCATCTTGGTTTTTATGGACTTCTTTTAATTTTATTGAACTTCAATCTAAACTTAAATATGAGCAATTCATGATCTGTTTCAGAGTTGGCCCGGGCCTTGCTTTGGCTCCTAATATCGAGTTTCTCCATGTGCTCTTGCCCAAGATGTAGTCAAGGTGATTCCTGTATATTCTCTGGGGGATATTATGTGAAAAGTAGCTGTTTATGTCCTTAAAAGATATATATTTTCTGGCTGAGTCCTGGTGGCGTAAGTGGTTGAGTACGGGACTGCGGCCCGCAGGCTTGGTGGTTCAAACCCAGCGGCGGCTCTCAGGAGTAGCACTGGGTAGCACCCATGACCACCAGAGGCAGTGATGCCCATATATATATTCTTTTTCCATGAAGAAGTCTTGTAAAAATGCTATCATGTGATCTTAAACTTAATTTCTAATACCAAGGCCTAAATTTTCAATTGCTGTTCTTTCCACCATTTCCAACTTTTAAATCTCAATTGCCAATAGTTATTCATTGATTGAATGTTTGATCAACTTCAATTTGAAGAAATTTGTATAATTTTTCAAATTCTTCATCAATAGATTTAGTAGTGGTACACTCATTTGAATAATAATTGTATTACCCAGACTCCCCTGTAGTATTATATCACAAACAGCTCTGCTTCAAAGTATTTCCTGAAATGTTCTTATTGACATTGACAACATCATTCCTCTTAAATTTTTCATCCTCATTATTGTAAGCTATTTGATTTTCTGCTTCAAAATGGCAAATTTCAGTCTATATCAGCTCACCAAGGCTTAGGATATCAACCAGTTGGATTCTTTTTGTTAACTTCCAGTGTTCTTAGATTCATGACTTATACATGGATGTTGCAATTAATAAGGTATGTTTGCAATTGTTTCTTCTCATTTTGAATTGTACCCATTAGCAAATGGAGCTCCTGAAAGCTTTACTTTATCCATATGATTTTGGTTGATTCTACTTTGACAATGCAGGTATTTCTCAATTATACTTTGAGTATCTTCCAACCAAAATGTCTCACCTGTGGGCACTAAATCTTACAGTGTTTTGCTGCTACTCAATAGGTACTCATTGCCTAATCCCGCATAAGTAGATAGCCCATGATTTCTTCATAGTCTCTTTTCCGACCTGAAACTCCACTGGAACCTATTGACCTTAAGTGACCCTGATGGTGCTTAAAATATTAAGGACATAGCTTCCATTATCACAGACACATTGTAGCTACCACCGTAAGACAAACTAACAGCCAAGTATTGGGTTTTGCTATCTGTTAACTTATTGACTAATAAACCCATAGTTTTGAATGTTGTCTATAAGTTCTTTGGGCACAGAGCTAGGGATTATTGAACCAGAAGAGAAATACAGTGCCATGGTATGGACAGATTAAGATAAAAAAAGATTGGAGAGACAGGCCTGTCTGACATCTGTCTCATAGAAATCATTGTTTGGATGATGTCTCGTTAGATTCTCCTCCCACCTTGTAAAGTTGGAGGAAGTCTGATATGGCCTTCACATCATTTCCTCAGAAGGGTTGTGGGGTGTGGTAGCTACAAAATTTCGTATGAACTTGATAAATAAAAACGAATGGGTGATGTCTAGCTTGTCAATCAGGTCACAACATGATCCCTCCTGTGAGCATGGCCTTCCCATGAGGTTTCTGGGAACTCTCGCTCTGCTACACATTCCTGATAACAAGGCACTTAGAGCCACATTGATGGCAGTCAGAGACTTGGAGATGCTTCCACCACCACTGGATCCACAAGATTTTCCACCCACAGCCCTGTTATCTTCCTGCACTCTATATCATTGCATGTGCTTCATGAGTCTGAAGAAGAATTAAAAGACTAGTATTGGACATATGAGATAATATTGGACTGATGAATTTGATCTGGACTGGGCTGGGATATTTTCTTAATATACAATTACTCTTTGATATAAAGTTTTCTCTTACATTTATATGTGTGTCTCAAATTTGTTTCTTTAGTCAACCTGGACTAACACACCAGGTTAATATTATAAGGAAACTAATAGTCCTCAAAGAGTTTGAGTGTCATGGGGCTTGTTGGGAAGGTGTTGGTGATAAAGGAAGTCAAGTGAAAAGTAAAGAAGTTGAGTAGATAGAGGATTCAGAAAGCGATTTGAGCTAAGCCAGCAGGCATTTGTCTGAACTCTCCAAAGTTTACCAGCTGCCATTGAACCTATATTATGTCTGAATTACTTGGTGTTATCCTGGAAAAATGAGCATCATAAAAATATGTGCCGTAAGCAGTGAAATAAAAGGTTACAGTGGCAAAAAGCAATTCAGCAATGCATTTGTAGTACCTCTGGGGTTTGAGAATTTATGACAAGCAAATGAACCAGAAGTGAATGAATCAGAATCCCTAACAAGAAATAACTGCAAACAGCAATTTAGTTACTAATACACGTCAGTTATGAAGAGTTTCTACAAACCTTATGAATTAATTCTTTCTTCCCTGTTGTTTCTTATTTTGGGGGTTTCCCAGTGGCATTAATAATCATGGTATTTTCTGTGTAATATCATTTCAGAGGATCCAAGATCCGGGGCAAAAACTACATCTTAAAAAGCAAAATAAAACTAAAGCTGAATTCATTAGTTTCTTTCAATATACCGCTCTGAGTTGTGCAACTCTAAGCAATATACCTTCTCTCTCAATTATTGTTTTTTAAGTGATGAGTGATGTCTACTTTAGTCCAGGAAATAGATATCAGAAAATGTCCAGAATTAGGATGTTATGCCTACACTTAGGTTATAATTTATATCACAGCTTTAACTTAATTATATTACTTGCACATAAACCAAGAAACTCATTCTGACTTATGTCGACCTCATGTGTTTCAGAATAGACCTATGTCCTATCAGTTTCTCATGGACTGTGGTCACCAGGCCTTTCTTCCATAAAACTTCTTGGTCAATTTGACCAATACAGCTTTCGGTTAGAAGCCGAGTACATAATATTTTGTGCCACTTAGTTGTCAAGGGAACGAGCCCCTAACACATCATCATGGGTCTGGTAGATGCAATTGTACAGAAATAATAAGTAGAAATTATAGTGAAGTCATAGAAATTATGAGACATAGAAATAATGAAGTCAGACACATTTCATGGTAGCATGCTTACCTCTCAGATGGCCAGATGCCTGTTACCCGATCCTATTAACACCCCAAGGTTGCACAGGCTGGTATGCTTTTTTCACATGGGCTAGTTGCTTCTGTGCTAGTTGGTTGCTTAACGTCAAATCTTTAGGACCCCAGATGCTATATCTTTTAACAGCCAGGTACCTGCCGCTTTCTTCACCACATTTGCTTATGCACTCATTCTGTCCTCATCCACACCATAATTCAAGCACTTTGATTCTTCCTTGGTCTTTCTTATTTAATGTCCAACTTTCACATATACATCAGATTATTGAAAATGCCATGGTGGGTCAGTCACACCCTAGTCCTCAAAGAAAAAATCCTTGCCTTTCAACACTTTAAAGTGTGTGTGACAATTACTTTGTCAAGAAGTAATTATGCATCAATAAAACATTCCTGTCCAGTCCGGATCAAGTTTATAAGTCTGATATTAGCCCATCGGTCTGATACTAGTCTATAAATGTCTCTTCAGACTCATGCAACACATGCCATGATGCTGGATACAGGAAGGCCACAGGTCTCTGGGTGGAAATCTTGTGGATTCAGTGGCAGTGGATGCATCTCCAGTGACTAGCTGCCATCAGAGGCAATCCATGTGACTTGTCAGCACAAGGTGTCGCAGAGAGAGAGTGTGTCCTGTCTCCCGGGAGGAAAAAAGGCAGTGACCTGATTGACAGGTAGACTCCACCCCTCATTTATCAAGTTGGCATGAAATTATATAACTGCCACATGTACGTTCTGGTGGGTCCCAAATCATAGTGACTTTACTCTGTGGTACCCATAGTACCACAGATGGAAATACTCCCCAATTCTTCTCATTTCTCACAATTTTTGTTGTTTGGTTATATTCTTGAAATCAGTGTACAAATCAATCTATTCACTGACCCTATAGTTAACCCTCCATGAAGTTCATTCCCAGGTACTCCTCTCTTCTGATGTCCAAAGCACTGTGAGACCAAGTCTCCTTATTCTCGCTTCTAAGGAACATTTGAGTGCTTTTTTGAAGACAGTTTGATTTGTTATTCTGACAATCCATGGCATGTTTAATATTTGTCTTCATTTTCACTGTCCAGCATATGTGGTGATGGATGCCATAGCTTGGGTAAAATGTCTTCAAAGTGACATCTTGGCTGTTTAATATTTTAAAGTTTTTGTATAGCAGATATCGCAATGAAATACACCAAATATTTTCTTGACTTCTGTTTTCATAAGCATGGATCATGGATCCCAGTGAAACAAAACAACTGAAACTTCAACCTATTCTCATTTTATAAGGATGTCAACTCTTGGTCCAGTTTTGAAGATTTTGGTTTCTTTACATCGAAATACAGGTCAAAAGGCAATCTGAATTATGTGACTTTCATCATTGAGTGTGTAAAGTCTTCTATTCCAGTAAACAAGGTTGTATCATGTATATATTGCATGTTACTAAAAATCTTTCCACAAAGTCTGATGCCAATTTTTATCTTGCTTTTTATTATTGTCCAAATTTGCAGATTATTTGCTCAATATATATATATATATATGGAATGCTTATGATGAAAAAAGACAACCCTGATTTGAAATTAAGCAGCATTCTCTTATTCTGTATAAATGGTTGCTTTCTGGATTGGTATACTTGTTCCACGTGAGCACAATTAAGTGTTCTTAAATTCCCATTTTTACAGTATTATAACAGGGTGTGATGATCTACATAATTGAATGCCCCAAAGATTCAATAAAACACAAGAACCATATTTCTTGTTTACTCTGCTTTTAGCCAACTTGCATCTGATATCAGAAATGGCATTCCACATTCAAGTCATGCATGAAAGTTTTTTACCACTCCTGGTAAATGTACTTTTTCTGTTATTTTTAAAGCAACAAAATTTTGCTTGCATGTGACATTAATGAGATTGTTTTATAACCTCCATATTCAGTTGGGTTGCCTTTCTCTTATTATGGATCTTTTCACATCGGTGGCCAGACAATTTTTTTTTTCAAATTTCTTGGCATACAGTAGTGAGGGTTTCCAGTCTTCTTGAGCTTGTTGAAACATTTAAATAGGAATCCAGTCAGTTCCTGGGTGAATGCTATTGCTTGATGAGGCTTTCATTGCAACTTGAACTACTTTCTTCAGAACTATTGATTCTTTTTTTGTTTTTTTTTTTTCTAAAGAGGTTTTGTACAGAGGCGTTACCCAATGCAATGTGTCAATTAACTTCGTGAGCTACTCTTCACCGAGCATTGATTGTGGATCCAAGCAGGAAGACAGTCCTGACAACTTCAATAATTTTTAGTCTTATCATAATGTTACTCATTGGTCAAGTTGTGAGCATCCTGTTTTCTGTTTTCTTTATGTTGAGCTATATCCATTCTGAAATCTGCAATCCATAATCTTCATCAGCTATTGCTTTAAGTCCTCCGCACTCTCAGCAAGCAAGGTATGTCAGCTGCATATCACAGGTTGTTAAGACTTCCCTCAATCTTGATGTCATGTTCTTCTTCATACAAGCCAGCTTCTCTGTTGATTTGTTCAGTATACAAATTAAGTTAGTATGGTGAGATGATACCACCTTGAAACACATTTCCTGATTTTAAACCTTGCAGTATTTCTTGTTCTGTTTGCACAGTTGTCCCCTGACCCAATACAAGTTCCACAAGAGCACAGTAAAGTGTTCTGGAATCCCTGTTATTCTAAAGGCTATCCTTGAGAATTGTTTCTTATGCCTTTCACAGTTGAATATCTTGGTATAGTTGATGAAACACAAGTAAAGACCTTTCTAGTACTCCCTGTTTTGTGTCAAGTGCTATCTGACCTCAACAATGATTTAACTGGTTGCACATCCCCTTAGAAATCCAGCCTTACTTCTGGGAGTTTCCTGTCAACATATTACTGCAGCCACTGTTGGATGATCTACAGCAAAATTTTACTTTCACACGATGTCAGAAGTATTGTTCCATAATTTGTGCATTCTTTTGGTGTATCTTTCTTTGGAATTGGTGCACATATGAATCTCTTCCAGTGAGTTGACCAAGGAGCTGTCTCCCAAATTTCCTTATACATAGCATTTCATATTTCATATGATCTATAAACAAAGTATGCTTCATAACCTCATCCCTCAAATAAATCTTTTCACCAATTAAAAAAAGTTTGACAATTCTTTTGAGCAATGTGTCATAGGAAATGACACAAAGGATAAGTAAACAAGTCAGATTCAAAGCCATCTCAAAGGCCTGTCCTCTCGCGCTTCTCAACCATGTGGTACCACATCACCTTGTGAGACAGACACATTCACAGATGACAGCAGAGAATTACCAAGGGGAATATAGCCACAGCCTGGCATCATAATACATGCTGCTATCCATTGACAGATATTCCTAGTGGGTTTAGACTTTCTGGCTTCATTATGAATCATGAAGTATAGTTAAGAACTTACATTTCCAAAACAAACAATAAAAAAGAACGGTAGATTTCCAAATGCCATTCAGTGTCCTATATGTTGTCTTGTCCACCTGCAAAAGAGAGATATGTTTAGCAGATTCTGGATGTCCATTCTCCTTGGAGAGGATGGAATCACTGTGTAGAGGTTCAGACAATTGGTACCAGGTCAAAAATACCGGTCTCTGGTTCCCCAAAACATAACTGATATGGCATCTCTCTATGGATTTTTAAGTTTTTAGGCACTTAAACTGTTCAGAAGGCAATTGGCTTGACTGCTTTGTTTTAAAAAACCTCAATGCTTTTCAGTGGACATAACTGCTCCTTTCCGTTAACAGTGGAACAGTGCTATGCAATCACATTTGTATTGGAGGTCAAAATAAAGTGTTACTGGAGGAAGGAAGAAACAATGACAGCATGCTAAGTGTAAATGAATGTGCAATAAAACTCTGTGTGTATCTAATAAAGCTAAAATTGATAGGTCCCTTGTACATGTCAACTGTGCCAATATATCAAAAAGACAAATTTCACCCTGTCCCCTGGAGTGATTGCAACATGGGTCCATTGGGCCACAGAGTCAAAATGTGAAAATATCATAACGATAAATAATGTCAAGGGTGTTGTGTCACTTTGCAAGTCTTGCTCAGTTTCTAAATATGAACTGAACCACAATCTTTATGATGCACACTACTGTGATGGAGTGGTCAACAATATAAGTACATGAAGGACAAATTGACATGGTCCATTACTCCAAGGGTGTATGAGAACATGAGTGTTTCTTACGAAATTTCAGTCTCATTGGATCTTTATTTGCAATGTCCACAGTTAGTTCCCATCTGAAGTCCTTCAATTTCATCAGCTAGAATTGTATATTGATCATATTGTCTTTATTATTATTTCTGAGTTTAAAACAGTAAGAACATATCAAAAAAACTTACAACTATTCAGGATGTATCGACTATGTTATATAACTTTTCCTATTTAGGACAATAATTTAAAAAATCTACTTAATTCACTTTATGCCTCTCACTCATATGCTTTGAGTGAGCAAATGTCTCCCTCTTGAGTGCTCTTTTCATCCCACCCCTCTCCACAGGCTTGGAAGTGAATAAAGTAATAATAATAAAATAATAATAATAAAATAATAATACCACATGATGTGGGATCCACAGTCAAATCACAACTGGATTACTGCCTTGCCATCCAAGCCAAGCTGCCTTTCACACCTCCAGTCTGTGAGAAGGTATTAGAGGGGCACAGACAGGATTCACAGCAATCTTCTCACGGTAGACCCTGAGCTCTGCTGTCTGTGTGATGATGGGGCCTGCAGTCAGAGGGCCAAGGTGGGTGAGCATTTCCATGGAGAGCAGGAACGCTGTAGGGGGTCTGTGTAGGGCAGGTTCCCTTCCAGCTGCAAATCTCAACCCATTCAACTCTGTCTGTGGTTTGAAATGCTACAAGTCATTTCAAGGCAGCCTCCCTAACCCAAGTATTGAAATCAGAGATAAGTAAGTCAGGGGAGATGGCTGCAGACAGGAAGGATTCCTAAGGGGTCATCTCTGAAGTGAGTCCTGTGTGTGAGGTGTCTTTGACCATTGGTATTGTGTATTATGTTAATCAATAAGTGAAGGGTGGGTGTACATTTTTAAAAACACACAAAAATCAATCTTTTAACCTCAGTATAAAGCTTATGGATTTGTTTGTTTTTGTGATTAAGCTGCCAAATTAGCTAGGTAGAATCTAAGTTCTGACTGTATGTAGATAGAGTAATGCTAAATTATGTCATCTAAATCCTTCCTTATCTGTCAGTCACACTATGGGAAGAATAATGTACAACATTGTGTAGACTCAGAGGTAATCAGAAAAGCCAAACATTTTATAGCATCTGAAAGACAATATGTATGTCTGAGCAATAGAATACCACTCTATTAATATAAAGGAGAACTATCAAAAAGTCCAGTTATGGGGACTAATTATAAGGAGAAAGTACAATTTTATCATCTGAGTTCTTCCCCTTATTTTTTCCAGCTATAATGTCTAAGATCAAACCCTCCCTACTGCTCCACCCCTCCTGTCTTTTAAGAGCTTCTATGTAATGAGTATTACTTTGTGACTTAAAGGACAAGCAATGAGATTAGGAAATGAGTCTGAAAGCTTTGGGAAAACCAAAAATAGCAAGAAGTAAGTAAAGCAATTATTTTCTTTTCTAAAATGAATCCTCTGCAACAATTACCAACCCATTCAAAGACATAAATATGAAATTGTAAGACATCAAAAGCCATCTACACCTGAATAGAAGACTTTGTCAGCAGCAGATGAAAGAATATACAGACCAAAGACTATTTAGAATAGCTTGCAGTTGATAAAAACTCGATCCCAAGCTAATTGTTCTCATAATGGGAGAGAAAATGAGAACTACTAAAAATAGATGATTACAGAAAAGAGAAGGCAAGCTTCCAGGGGTGGGTTGAGTAGCTTATTTTCTTAACAAAATAGTCTATATTTTGTTTAAAATTCGAGCTCATGGCAAGGTTTCTATTAAGATGACTTGCCAGTTTAATAACACTTGTCACAGAATTCACTGGATCCACACAATGCTCAATCAATTTGATGATAGACATCTCAAGGACAGAGACTGCATCCAATCTAGCCCAAAGCCTTATACATAGTAAGGACTAGTGAAATGGAGTGTGGGTCAGGAGAGAGTGATTGTGTGAGTGAGTAAATGGATAGGCAGATTAAGACACAAGCGGTGAATTGATATTAGGTATAGTTGCTTGAAAAAAAAAAGCATTCACATTAACACATGTCAGAGCTTTATTATGTGCATCTGTAAACTGTAGACATTTATAATAGGGAGATTGATTGCACATGGTATATACATGCATAGATTGTGTCTAGACTTTAGAAAAATCAAAGCTTAGAAAGATGTGTCTGCCATTGCTCTTGGTTCAAAAATTGCCCCGAAGCTAAAATAAGAAAGAATCTTTAGTACCTTTCATCAGGAAACACTTGGTGTGCACAACTGACTTGTCTCACCAGGTGAGATCCTGGTCCTCGACATCTGAAGGACTTGTTACGGGCACCATAACAACTGTTATGACTGCCAACCACATCTGAGACTGATTAACCACAGGCTTCTCACACCAATCTTATTCATTAGAGAGTTTGGTAAGGGAGTGACAAGGTGTGTGTTTGTGTGTGTGTGTACTTATTTTTAGTCTTTCATCCTTTGTGTAGTCCATCTTTTCATTAGACTCGGTGCTGACATTTCTGATGCACTTTATAATATTGTCCCGTTGTATCTCTGTGCAGATAATTTTCATTTTTAGCTTGGAATTTGCATTTTACTCTTGTTTTTCTTTGCTTGGTTTTCTGGGCTTCCTCTGTTTTCTTACTAAAGAACATATCTTTAAAATCAGGCTACCTCTATGAAGAGGCTTGAAATCATCAGCATTCTTCAGAGAGCATTCCAGTTATCAAATATAACTTTATAGACAGGAGAAACATTATGTCAGCTGAGGAAATGTAGGGACTGAAGAGCCTGAAGCCGTCACCTTAGACCTTCTTGGCTTTGCCTCTCTGACTCTTTGTTTCCTTCATTCCTTGGTGTGCAGTGATGAAGGATTTGTCTGCTGACCAAAAGATGGGCACTTTGAGCGCAACAACTGGCAGTCTGTTCCAAAAAGATAACCATCCTTCTTGAAGCCTGCTCTACTCTGTCCTTTAAGGTCACAATGGTTGCAAGTGGGGTACAGAATGCAATCTAGTTTTTAAATTCATTTTCAGTGAATGTTGTGGGGCTCCAACAGACAGTTAAAGCAGTGTGAAAATAAGAAAGTCTTCCCAAAACCTTCTGAAAAGGATTGTATACATTGTTTGTTTCCATTGGTTGACTACCAAGTCCTTCCCAGTAAGGAAGCTGCCCGGACTGTTCATAGAACTGAAAGGACAAACCTGGTACCTATTGCTACACCTCTTTTAGACTCTTAACCCATACAAAAGGCTCAAAATCCCAAATTCAAATAGTCCCCATTTGGAAGGTGTACAGCTTCTTGGCAGGCATTTGCTCTTATTTGGGTGGCTGAAGATGAGGTAGGGATATAAGTGATCTGTATCTTTAAGTTATACCAGTGGAGTAACAGAAAAACTGTCCTTGAATGATGTTCTCAAGCCAAGTCAAATAGTAAGAACTGGGCCCACAGAGATCCTTGTGGTCTTAGAGGAATGTGCTGACCACTAAGAGAAAAAGAAGGAAGAGATTAAGAAAGAGTCTAGGGCCATCGGCTACAGTTTCCATTCAATTAATTTTATAGTCTTTGTGTTTTAAACTTCAGGTAGTTTGCAGTGAGTTTCTGTCACTTGTAACAAAGAAATCTAGATCGTATAATCCTTGCCGGCGATGCATTGTTTTAGAATGAGTGAGCTTTTTGAGCCTTCTCTTTCTTCACAGCACCATATGGATCAACAAAGTCCCTTGACACTTTCTTCAATGTCTATTTAGGATCTCACCTCTTCTCATGACTTCAAGCACTGCATCAGTGCCAGGGGCCAATAAGTTGTTTCTGACTCATAAGCAACCCATGTGTTCCAAAGAAAATCTGTATTCCATGTGTTTTTCATGTTGTTGTTGTTGTTGTTGTTGTTGTTGCTTGGAAAGTAGACCAGCAGGCCTTTCTTGTAATGTGCCTCTGTGTGGACTTGGACCTGCAACTTTTGCTTAGCGGTCAGCCATGATCACCTTTTGCCATCTATCTAATCACTATCATGCATCCCTTAATTTTCGCATGCAATTCCTAGCAGAGCTCCTGACTTCTCCCCTGATGTACCCTACTTGTCTCACAACTGCCAGAGGGATTCTTTTAAAATGATTCCCTTTCCTTTCAAAATGCTTCAAGGATTTTGCATCTTCCTTAGCATACAATTCAAAGTCTCTCTCATAACTTGGCCCTCCCTCAATTCCTTGATTTCCTCTCTCCCCTCTTCTGTCCTGTAGATACTGAGTCCTATCTATTCTGGCCTGGTAGGTTCTCCTGGAATCACTTAACACCTCTTTATCAGCAGGCCTGAGCTCTGTCTGCCAGGAAGACTCCAGGG
>PVJH01037469.1:0-17977 GCA_004026705.1 Nesogale talazaci | reverse complement strand
GAGACCACATGCTCCCATAAAGATTCCCAGCCTCAGAAAACCTATGGAACAATTCTACTCTGTCCTGTGAAGCCATTAAGAATTAGAATCAACTCACTATCACTGGGTTTTGGAGTTTGGGACATCTAGAAGTTTCAAGAAGATATAACAGAGGTGGGGTAGGGAGATGAGTAGAAGGTTAGGAAGGGATGCTTTTTTTGTTTTACATATCAAGGTTCCTTCATCAGATTTGAATGATTAAAAACAAAGTTAAACATCATCATACTGAATTCCAGCCCCTTTGTTTTAGAAATAATTCAATAGAAGCTAAAAAAGATAAAGACCAGCCCTGGACAAGGACATTAGGGTCAGTTAAAGAGGAGATCATCAAGGCGACAGAGTGATGCATGGCTACAATAAAAGGCTTAAACATAACAAGTGTGAGGCTATCACAGGACCAGGCAGGGTCTGTTTCGGTTGTCAGAACCAATTTGATAGCACATAACTATAGTAATTTGCCAAACTTGCACAATTTAAGGAACAATTGTTTGTCACGCTATAGATTTTGGAAAGTCACAAAGATGCAATATTTAAAATATAATAGACACTTTAGGAAGAGAATTCTGACACGGTGTTTACGAGTTGAACTAGGACTGAGGGTTATGAAGTTATGACGAAATGACTACCATCATCCCGGTCAGTGGTGAGGGCTTGAGCGTGGGCACATTTTACAAGCAGAAGGTACAGGGTTTTCTGATCAGCTAGATAAATGTGGAAGGTGAAAGCAGGGCCTCACAGATGTATTTCTTATATGACTGTAGAGTGGTAATGGTAACCAAGACAGAAGCCCCAAGAAAGTTCAGATTTGGATAATAGATTTGAAGAAATGTCACCTCTGATGACATACTCACAAAGACATTCAGATGGAGATATCTACAAGAGCAGAATTCTGTTCTAGTTAGACTCAGTCATCATGAGGTAGAGTAATTGCAATCATGTCTTTGAATGGCATTACCTAGGGAAAATGTACATTAAAACAGAAGAACTCGGGCTGAGCCCCGGTGGCGTAGTGGTTGTGCGCGGAATTGCGACCCACTAGGACGGAGGTTCAATTCCAGCAGTGGCCTCCTACTCCCACTGCCGCCGGAGAGCTGTGATGCCCCCCACCCCCCAAAAAAAAAAAAAACAGAAGAACTCGTGGGGCTGAGCCCCGGTGGCATAGTGGTTGAGTGCAGGACTGCAGCCCATTGGCTTGGCGGTTCAAATCCAGCAGCAGCTCTCTGGGAGCAAGACTGGGGAGCTCCCACGACCACCAGAGAGCAATGATGCTCTCCCCCAAAAAACACCCAGAAGAACCCAAGTCTTCTAAGAACAAAGGAAAAACAACCAGTGAAAGACAATAAGAACCACAGAAAAATCAAAGATCTGAAAAGTCAAAGAAATCAAGACATTCAATTTAAAAGAAAAACTTTGAGGACAGGATGGCCACGCAAGTCAAACCGGAACCTTTTGTTGTGGCCATCAGCACAGTGTAAACCGGAAATCAAACTGAACTGGGTTAGAAAGTGAATGAGAGGTGCAGTGTTGTGACAGCTATAGTTTTATGTCAACTTGTGACAGGGACAGGATTCTCAGTGGTTTGGCAATTAAGCCCAAGAAATCAAAGGATGAGATCTCTAGGGTGTGGCCCTATTCCAATATAAGTAAATGTTAAGGCTTTAACAATGGGCTCAAACCTAAGAATAATTGTGAGGATACCAAGGACTGGTTGGTATTTCGTTCTGCTGTACACAGGGCAGTTATGCACTGGAAGTAACATCAACAACATGGAAATGCTTGCTTGCTTTTTACTGGGTCTGGATCCTGCATCTGGCTCATCTTCCAACCTTCTTTGGACTTGAGCCAATGGACTGCTACTCCTGGGCGTTGTCAGTGGCCTGGCATCTTACCTGACAATTTTGCAGTCATTCCTCTCTACAGGCACAAGCCTGACCTGTTGACCTTGGATTTATTTGCTTCTGTTTCAAAAGCCTATCATCTTCCAGCTAATTTTGGGTTCATCAGTTCTTGCAGGTACACAAGCCAAAATCCTCCAGCATTAAGATCTGACCCACAGATTTGGAATTTACCAGCTTCTGCAACTGTATAGGCCACTTCCTTGATACCATCCTGTCTGTATACATACCTGAGCTTCCCTGGCTTTGCTTCTCTAGAGAACCCCACCTAAAACAAGTACAGATGATTGAAGAAGTGTGTTGGTAAAAATTTTTTAAAAGAGGAAAACATGGGAGGAAAGATAAGATGCTTTAAGAAGGAAAGGCCAATACAAAGCTTTCCTTTTTAGACAGGAAAATAAAACTATCTGCAGAGGAAAGGGAGAGACTGATTTTCCAAAAGGGAAAGGGAGGAGAGGGTGGGTTACCTAGCATATATTAGGGACCAGAGAGTGGAATTAGCCAGCTCCAGAACATACAATGCAAACCTGAGACACACACCTCAGGGTCTGTGAATAAAGCACAGGAAAAGCAGTAAAGTTAAGGAAAGTCACACTGACATCTAAAAGCAGAAGAAATAGGTCATGAGAAAAGATAGCTTATCCCTGCAACTCTACCTTTTCTCTTCCATTTGGGCTCAGTCAGCTCAAAGGACAGGGCTAGCCCCAGACTCTTGACTCTTCTCAGCCTCTGAGTGACTAAGCACATACCATCACTCCTTTCTTTAAGTCAGAAAAGGGGGCACTGACATGCAAAACAATCATATGCACCACCTGCACATACTGTGTGTATTCCATTTTTGATTCAAATTAACTGAGGCTTGTACATCAAAACATTTTTAAATGAACGAATATGGAGGAAAATGCTCTAGGCAGAGGTAAAAATATGTGCAAAAGCAATAAATAGCATAGTCTGGGAAACTTGATGGCTTATTCACATGAAATCAGAGGAGCTAATAATGCAAAGGACTATAATAGAAAAAAATGAGCGCTATATTAATCCGAGCTGAGAGATATGGAATCTAGCATGTTTCTAGAAAGAAATTTGCAAAAATGTACTAGTTCATGGCCTACTTTATTACAAAAGAATTATAGCACTAACAAAACTATTAAACAGAAAAACATTACATCAGAAGTAGACGCTTTTCTTTTTATCAACTTAACGGAAAAGAACAACCCCACAACAAAAAAATTAAACAAAGGTCTTTAACAGACATTTCCCCAAAGGAGATATACAGTGGCAACAAACACATGAAACTATGCTCAGCATTCCTCGTTATCAAAATAATAACCTCCATCAGTTGCTGTGGAGTCAGTTTGGACTCACCACTTTGTAAGACAGAGCTGAACTGTCCCACAAGGTCCCCAACGCTGTGAGTCTTTATGGAAGCAGTCTGTTGCTGCCTCTTTCTCCTACAAAGGAGCTGTGGGATCAAACTGGGTTTGAGCTTGCGGTTAGCCACCAATCGCTGAAGCCCTCTCCTGCCAGGGTGTCTCATTAGTCATTAGAGAGCTGCGAATCAAAATCACATTGAGGACAGCCTTCTCACAAGGGAGTAATCTTAAAACTCCACTAAAGTTCATGGAGCGTCACCATCTCAACAGCAATACAATAAACAATCCAATTTCAAATTGGACAAAAGACATAGACACTTCATTAAAGAAGATATTTAGATACTCAGCAAATACATGAGGAGATGTTTGCAATCATTAGCCAACAGAGAGTTACCAATGTGATATCATATCACCTCAGCAAAAATGGCAATGGGGGAGGGATTATTTACAAAAAAAAACACTGGAGGGATTACAAAATGCTACAATCATTGATATTAACAGTATGACGCTTCCTTCAAAAGTTGGAAATAGATTCCATACAATCCAGGAACCCACTACTTATGTATCCTACATATTAAGAGCCATGACACTAACTGATATACACACACCCACATAGCACTGTTTATTAATTGCAAAAAGTACCAATGTGTACATCAACTGAGGAAGGATAAACAATCATGGCTCAGCCACACATTGGGATACTTAACAATGAGAGGGAGTACAGATGAGTCTGTGAAACACCACATGGAGGAACCTGGAGGACCTGGGGTTGAACTGAGTGCATCATAACAGGGCATTAGTGCATGAGATCGCTTGATAAAGAGTCAAGAAAAGACTCCCACACTAACAGAAACACTGTGATGGCTACTGGGAGTGGAAATTAAAGGGAGGGAGGGGAAGTCACTGGTTAGAGAGTAGACAAATTGTTAGAGCACCTGCATGTTGTTAGTAACATAACCTAAAATGTACATAAAAAACCAACAGAATTAAAAATACAGCTGCTTTTCTCTTTTACAAAGAAAGATCTTCTGGAACCACGGACTTATATATGGCCAGATGATGCCCTCAAAAACATTAAGCAACACATACCTGCACAGGGTATGGCATACGGAGAAAAAGAACAATGGCTAGGAATACTGAAAGGAAGCCTATAACACAGTGGGTTATACATCGGGCTGCTAACGGAGCTCTGTGAAAGAAAGACGAGGCTTTCTACTCCCGTAAAGATTGCTATAAGTCAAAATCAACCTGATAAATTTGTATGCATGTGTGTGTGTGTGTGTGTGTGTGTGTGTGTGTGTGTGTTTAGAGGTGTACTGAAAGGAAACATTTGTACAAAGACCTGAGAGAACTGTGTAAGTTGCGTGTATGACTGAAAAGGAGTACACACACTGAGTAAGTAGCAAAGCGCACAAGTGCCCTGAGACAGCAGTATGCTTGGGATACTTTACCAAGAAGGCCAGGATAGTGCGAGGGGCTAGGGTGCGAGTGGAAAAGTTAGCAACCTAAATAAATACAGCAGTGATTCATAAGATCATTTCTTCTATCTGCTAATTAAAAGGCAACAACTCACTTAAAATTGCAAATATTATAGAAATATAAATTATATGGTAAAAATCTATCACCAAGATAACAATAGTTAGCAGTTTCATTAAAATTTCCCAGTTATTTTTTTCTATTCATATACTAGCAAACAACAATGAAGTCATACTTCACTGTTCTGTCGTCTGCTTTTTGGGTGTTGCTATTTTTTCATCACCACAAAAAATAATGCAATCAATAGCGTTTCTATGTTGTTAGTGTTGTTAGGCGGCACTGGGTAGGATACAACAGACTCATGTACAACAGAATCGAACACATCCCAGTGTTATACCACTCTCACAATCTTGGGTATGAGCCCACTGTTGCAGTCACTGTATCAATACAGATATATCATTAAGAGCCTTACTCTTTTTTTGCTGACTATTTTACTAAGCAGGATTTACTTTATCCAGCAAATTGTCCCTTCCTGATAACATGACCAAAGAACATGACACAAAGACTAAAGAGCATTCTGGCTATACTTCTTCCAGGACAGATTTGTTCAGTCTTCTGACAGTCAAGGTTATCTTGAACATTCTTTTCCAATGCCATTAATTCAAATTCACCAATTTTTCTCTGATTTTCTGTACTAATTATCCAGCTTTCCCATTTATATGAAGCAAATGAAAATCCCATAACTTGGATAAGTACATCCTAGTCCTTACAGTAATAGCTCTGTGATAAACTTCAAAGAAATCTTCTACAGATTTGGCCAATGCAAAAAAACTAAAGATACTTAGATGAATTTTATGAACATACCAACATAAGACTCTGTCCCAATACATGTATGTATCAATACATGTTTCTGAAGATTCATTACTAGTATGGAGTTAAGAGGCCAGACAGTATGAATACTGTATGAACACTGTAATATTCCTCTTTGGAATAGTCCTCTTTGGACATCATCTGTAAAGTTCTTCATATAGGATAGGCTGATGGCATAATACCAAATCCTAATTCAGTAAAAGTAATGTGACAGAAGGCCATTAAGATGGGGTTTAAGTATATTAAAAAAAAAAGATGATGTTTAAGTATACAAATTACTGACTCATATTTTCAGAAAAAAAATTTAGAAGATTTAGTCCAATAGTAGATATATTACATTTCCTCTAAGCAATTCTCCACAAACAATATTTCTAAGGGAAAGTTTTCTTCCCCCAATAAATGTAAATTAAAAAAGAATACATGATATAACAATTTTACTAAGCTGAAAGTACAGACAGGAGAGAAGGGTTGGACTTAACGCTCCGTTCCTGACACTAACACAGGTGGCAGTTGGGTGCATTCTTCCCAGTTCTACGGATGCATAAAAACCAGTTGGCCAGTAAGTAGGAAATCTGATCCCCATGCGTGTTCGGGTAGATCTGTGCTCCACAGGGAGTTCAATGATCCTTTTCTCCGGAGTAGATCACCAGGCCTTTCTTCCACCCATTTAACAACACATCCTTGACTTTTAATACAAAATAAAACTATTCATAGTATTGTTCATTGTTTTTTTTCTGCCAACATGTTTTTCACAGAAATGAAAAACATTATGTACTACAGTACATGAAAAACAGTATGTACTAATCACATCCTTTTAAACAGGTCCTAGGACAGGGAGGCTCCACACGGTTTGTGGACAAGTGGAATTAACAAATAATGGAATTTTCCCAAGAACTTTTTGACACCTCCTTGTACTTTACTAATAACCAAAACCAAAAAAACCCCAAACTCACTGCCATCAAATCGATTCTAACTCACAGCGACCGTAGGATTTCCAAGACTGCAACTCTTCCCAAGAGTAGAAAGCTCAGTCTCTCTCCCACGAGAGGCTGGTGAGTTGCAGCTGCTGACCTGGTGGTTAGCACACCGACGCATAACAGCACGCCTCCTCCTGTTTGACTGATGGGTACAGCACGGTTTATTGAATCTACTCCCATTTGAAGGGGCCCTGCTGGCAGAGTGGGTTACACTAGCTGCTAACGCAAGGCCAGCAGTTCCAACCTACTCGCCCCTGCACAGGAGAAAGATGAGGCTGCCTGCTCCTGGCAAGATTTAAAGTCTCTGTCCCTCCCAGGGGCAGTTACACTCTATCCTAAAAGGTCACTATGAGTCGGAATTGCCTCGATGACCATGAGTTTGGCTTTGGGTAGATCCTATTGACAGACATTAGGGGTGTTTCCAGTTTTTGGTTTTACAAACTCGGCTACTTTGAACATACTGTATATGTTCGAGTATAAGCTGAGTTTTTCAGCACATTTTTTTTCCTCAGCAGTTTTTGTGGTAAAATTAAGTGCCTCGGCAGATATTCGGGTTGGTTTATACTCGAGTATTTGCGTTACATGTATGCTCAGCATTTAGGTAGGATATGCTTTTAGAGGGAAAATTAATAGAGAAGGAATGGCTATTTTAGGTTTGAAGCACATTGCCAAATGCTTTGAAAATATTTGGTTACCCTTTTACTTTTCTCCTGGTGTGTAAGCATACTTGTTTTCTGCACTGGCTGGAAAAGCCAAGGAAATGGATTCTCTCTATATCAGAAAGGACCCGGCTTTGTGGACATCTTAATTTTAGCCCACCGAGACCCTGGTCAGACTTCTGATCTGTAGACATGTTTAATGAGAATGTGTGTTTTTAACCTACTTAATTTGTGAGTGCTTGTTAACAAAAGCGATAATAATAATAATTTATAATTTATCATGGGTCCATGAGGGTGGGGGGAGGGAGAGAAAGGAGCAGAAAGAAAATGTTTGAAAAAGATGATAACATATGTACAAATGTTTTTGATACAACTGATGTATGGATTGTTTAAAGAGTTGGAAGAGACCCCAATAAAACAATTTATTAATTTTTAAAAAATAAAGAAGACAAATAAAAACTCTATGACAGTAGTGTGTAAAAGAGAAAAACAAGTTTACAGGAGCTCAATAAAGATTTGAAACTTTTCCTTCTGTATAATCATAATGCTGATTTAAGATTTCAGAAATCAATGAATTGTTATTGTATTTTTTAAAGTGTTGGTCCATCTCATTGGCCTTTTAATCTTTCTAACAGTAATGCATAGACTGAGGAATTATTCTCTTACTAGACTTGAAAAGAATGATCATAAACAAAGTGATACTAATTATGATACTATCTATGGAAGGTTCCCAGGGTAGAAATATAGTTTTCCATAGAAAAAATATATATGTACATTTAATATATTTAGATAAGGGAATTATAGGAGATAAATATAGGTTTTTCAACCCATACCTTAGAGGTTGTTACTTTAAATCACGCAGTTGTATTACCTATTACAATAATTTTCTTATCTTATCAATGTATACTTATCAGTGTATACTATCATTGACAGTGCCATCATATTTAGTTCATAAATAAAATGGAGGAATCATTTAAGTTAACTTATCTGTCGATATATCAGTATAATTTTTTTTGCAAGGGGATAGAACTGAAGGTAGAAAGTATGAGAACAAATCAATCCAGCTTTTCAGAATCCCAAATCATACCTGAGAGGAATTTGTATCATGTGAGCAGTTGAGCACAACAGTCTCAAGATCATGCTGGGAAGCATTTCACTGTACCTCTGCCAGAAATATTTCTCATATCATCTAGAACACAATTTTCAAAACTGCAGTCATGACTCATTAATGGGTCATAAATTCAACTTAATGGGCTATGACTAGTTGTTTTTTTTTTTTTAGCATTTTCTTCTTAGACTAGAAAACACCAGAGTGAACCACACTTTGTAAAAGAAAGTATTATTTTGTGAAGTGTTGTGTGTGCGCGCGTGCGTGTGCACACGCACCAAGTCACACTGTGAGTCACAACCAAAATATTTAGAAGAAAAACAACTGTTCTAAAAGAACAGTAGAAAGTGCTGGCATGATCCTTCCCTCTGAGCTCCAGGCCAGCAGCCTCCTGCCATGCCTATTTGGTTAGCATAAAGCAAGCTTAAAAATGCCAATAACCCCAGTATATCACAATTGGACTCTATTTGCCTAAAACAAACAAGCAAAAAAAAAAGGGGGGGGGAGAGTCAGGAATAAGAGACTATGGAATGTGTGGCTAATTGCCTCTATCAACAACTGCCTCCTTTAACATAAGCCCAAAAGAACTTGATGGTGCCTGGATACCATTATAAACATTTTTATCAGAGTCCATAAAAATAGGCGGAAAGGGTGGGGGCAGGGAACGCAGGGCAGAATTTTCAGTTTTCATAGACTCTAGACTTTCCAGAGCTCTATATGGCAGATAAACCCTTGAAACTATTGCCCCAAGATAATTTATAAAACTTAAACCAAAAATATCCTCTGACGTCATCTTAAAACTGAGTAATAGTTTGACTTAACTAGGAATAAAGATCTGCCTTGAGCATTATGTCCTATCAATATGGGATCAAATTGACAACAATAACTCAAAAGATTGGTTAGGAACTTTAGAGGGCATATTTATGTTCATAAGAGTAAAAACTCAGAAACAGGGGCACAATGTAAAGAATGTGATCAATATCACCACAATCAACATAAAGAAACGACTCAATTAGCATGTGTTTCTGTGTATAGGATTTTAAGCAACAAAGGATTTTAAAAGTATGGGGGAAAATAAGAGAAGGTATCATACAAAGAATGATTGGAGCACACAGAAGGGCAGAGAGCTGGAACTTCAAGGAACTTGCAGGTGGTGTGGCTGTTTTTATGTCAACTTGTTAAGAGTTTATCTAATAAAGGTCCGTTTGCATAACAAAAAAATGCCCATAACGAAATATGTGATCTTTTCTATAAGGATCTATTTAAATGTGCTCACAAAATAGCATCACCACCATCCATGCAAATGAACAGGCCAAAACCAAGAAGACTCATAATATTCCAAAGGTATATGTCAGAAGCCTTCAAACCAAACAAACTCACAGCTCTTGGGTCAGTTTTGACAGCTAACAATCCTGTGGACAGGGGAGAATGGCTCCAGTGGGTTTTCTGAGCCTGTATGCCAGAGCAGAAAGCCTCATCTTTCCCTCAGTTTAAAAGAATGCTGAAGGCAAGGGAGAAATGCACAGGAGGACCTAATCTCCCAGGTTCTCGCTGTATGTGGCTGTTCTTAAGTGTCAATTCTAACTCATGGCAACCCAGATGCTGCTGTAATCTCAAAGGAGGCAGCTCAAGAAAGAGGTCTTTCCTTTCACGGTACCAAAGGGTAGGTTCCAAGTCTTTTCTTCCACAAGATGTAAGAGTGGGTTTGACCTACCAGCTTTGAAGGTGGTTCACTGCTACTCCTAACGACCCCCTAGGCAGAGTAGACCTGCCCTGTAGGTTTCTACAATTATTTCCAGGACTAGAAAGCCCTGTCTGTCTTTCTCCCTAGGAACTGCTGGTGTTTTCAAACGGCTGACCTTGAGGTTAGCAGTGGAGCATAAATCATCATCACCACCTAAGAACTTTCTTTTGTTGTTGTTGTTTGTTTGTTTGGGGGGGGGCATCACTGCTCTCCAGCAGTGGGAGTAGGAGGCCCAGTCCCACTGCTGGGATTGAACCTCCGTCCCAGTGGGCCACAGTCCCGCGCACAACCACTACGCCACGGGGGCTCAGCCCCTAACCACCTAAGAACTTTCACAGCTTAACATCTACTTAGGCAATTCCTCCCAGAAAGTTGCTCTCTTACAAGGTCCAAGGTTAAGTGTATCTAGTAGATTCCTGGAGGGAAATAAATCCTAATAGTTTTCTAGATTAGGTTACCTGTTCAAAGGTGAGCCTCACAGGTAAATCAGACCAACATAAACGTGGTCACCAATGACCAGAACATGATGGAGAACAGCAATGGGTGAGCATCCAGTTCCTCATTCAGGAAAGGTTAGAATAGCAGTCAAAATGGCTTAGTTACAGTAATAGGATTAAGGGCTCAGTTGCAGGGACAAAGAGTTCATTCTACTAGAAGAAAACTTCACAGATTCTATAATGCTTTCTTTATATTCTGAAGGTTACTTTACGTGGGCGGAAAACTAGCTATCCCTTAGAAACGGGGTGGGGTGGGCGGGAATCAAATAGTTAAGTTGAAAGCTGAAAAAAGGTAAAATCTTATTAAAATAAAGCAACTGCCACAATGGGGAAATATATCAACGTGCATAAATTTGTAGGGTTAGTATTAGGACAGCAGATGGGCACTGGATCTCCACTCAAGTACTTCCTCAGTGCAAGAATATTTTGTTCTATTAAATTGGCATTCCATCACGCTCACCTTCCCGAAACGATCACTGAAGATAAATGTGTGCACACGAAAGTGGTGAAGAAAGCTGAGGGTGTCCGGCTATCAAAAGATGTAGCATCTGGGGTCTCAAAGGCTTGAAAGCAAATAAGCAGCCATCTAGCTCAGAAGCAACAAAGGCCACATGGAAGAAGCACACCAGCCTGTGTGACCACGAGGTGTCCAAGAGATCCGGTATCATGCATCAAAGAACTAAAAATTATATCATTATAAATGAGGTGGAGTATAGATTAGGGACCCAAAGCCCATCAGTAGGTGAAGTGACATCCCCTTACAGAGGGGTTGCAGGGAAGAGGCGAGTCAGTCAAGGTACAATGTAGCTAACAATGAAATATGCAATTTTCCTCTAGTTCTCAAAAGCTTCCTCCCACCCACTATCATGATCCCAATTCTACCTGACAGATCCAGCTGGACCAGGGGATTTACGCTGGAGCCAGAAACATGGAGAATTTAGGATGATCCCTTCAGGACCAGTGGTGGGAGTGGTGATACCAGGAAGGTGGAGGGATGGTGGAGTAGAAGGGGGGAACCAATTTCAGGGATCTACATATAACCTCCTCCCTGGAGGACAACAGGGAAGTGAATGAAGGGTTACATCGGACAGTGTGGTATGAAAAATAATAATTTGTAAATTATTAAGGTTTGTGGGAGAGGGGGAGTGGGGAGGGGAATTATGGGGGGCTGGTATTGGTGGCCTACGTGGAGGGAGGATGTTTTGACAGGGATGATGGTAACAAGCATGCAAATGTAGTCTGCATACAATTGACGTATGTATTGATTGTGATGGGAGTTTTATGAGCCCCCAATAAAATGATATATTAAAAATTATATTAAAAGGGTGGCGTAGTGGTTGTACGTGGGACTGTGGCCGACTGGGTTGGAGGTTCAAATCCAGCAGGAGGTCTCCAGGAGCAAGGCTGGGCCTCCTACTCCCACCACCAGGGCAGTGATGCCTCCCCCCAAAAAATTAAATTAAATTAAAAATAAAAAATAAAGCAAGAGTCAATGATATTAACAGGTAAAATGTTGAAATGAAAGGACTAAAATATAAATTGGTAAATTAAACAATAAAAGGTATTAAGTTAAAAACTCATAACTGTAAAGTAATTAAAGTAACCAAATTATCAGTCTTAATAATGAGAAAAATTAAAATTAGGTAAAACAAAACTACTAAGAAAAAATAGAGAATTTTTAAAACTTAAGACACCTAAATCATAGTATATTCCACCTATATTTGGAGACAACTCTAGAATACATTTGATGCATTGAACACTAAGGACTAAAGACCAGATGAACTATGAGACAAAATCAAAGACATCAGATATGAAGAAAGAAAACGGTAAGGGGGGGGGGGAGGAAAGGGCCAAAATAGATTCAGAAATGACTCTGAAATTTGCTTTCCAATCTAGACTAACAATAACACATGGGAAGGATATGAAGCACTGGACAGAAGACACCAAAGGATCACTTGAGAAGACAAAATACTATAATGAACAATGCAAAGATCTGGAGATAGAAAACCAAAAGGAAGAACACATTCAGCCCTTCTCAAACCAAAAGAACTCAAGAAAATTTTAAGCCTCGAGTTGCAACGAGGGGAAAACACTGCACAGCCCAGGAAGTCTCCAAAGAAGACAGGAGGATTACAAGGTAATGAAAGAACTAGTCTACATTCCACCATTTCAGGAAGTAGCACATGGTCGGCACACAACAGTACTGAAGAAGTCCAAGCTGCAATGAAGACAACCCCACCTCAAAAAAAAAAGAAAGAAAGAAAACAACCCAAGAAACTGATAGAACAACAATTGACAAGTTTCAACAAGGATTTTAATCAAAATGCTCACATGCCTATGCCTAGAAATTTGGAAGACACCAACACAGCCAGCTGGAAAAGATCCACAGGTATGCCCAATCTAAAGAAAGGTAATCATTAATATGTGGGAATAATCTAATACTGTGGTGGTCATGTACTTGATGTCAATTTCATGATTGGGATATAGTGGTGGAGTCTAGCCTGTTAATCTGGAGAGAGCCATTGGGGCCTCTGTGTGGGCATGGCTTTCTCCTGAGAATTCTGGGAGTCTTGCGGTATTTCCCAATTGGAGAAGAGAGACTTGACAACTGGACTCTCAGTCTCTTGGGGTTGGTCTACTGACAAGATGAGATGACAGCATGCTGATTGATCCTGGTTCTTGGAGAATGGAGGCGCCAGAGAAGAGGCCACATGGGCTTGCCCTGATGGAGCCAGACCTCTGGGGTCGGAGAAGCCACATGGAGACTGCTGCCAGTGCTGAGATGCCAGGAAGCCAAGGGGAGACTCCTGCAAGCGCAGAGATGTTTCTACTGTCACTGGACACACAAGACTCTGCACCCACTCGCCTGTGATTGTCCTGGTGTCATCACACATGCTTCATAAGTCGGAAGGAGACTTTACAGACTGGTATTGGACATATGGGCTAATGTTGGACTTATGACCTTGGACTGGACTGGGTTGGGATGCTTTCTCAATGTTCCATTCCTCTTGTATATAAACCTTTCCCTTATATCCATATGTGTGTCTATGAATTTGTTTCTCTAGTATACCTGGACTAACACAATACCATTAAGATCACACACAGGTAAAACTAAGTTGCAGCTAATTCAAAACCAACTGCAGCAGTTCATTGACGGCGAACTGCTAGCAATACAAGCTAGATTCAGAAGACAATGTAGAATGAAGGGCTGCTGTCACCTGATGGCTCTTGACTGAAAGCAGAGAAAACCAGAAAAACATTTACAGTACTTGTGTTTTATAAACTACGCAAAGGCATCCAACTATGTGATTTATTACAAATTATTTATTTTTTTATTTTTATTTTTGTGGGCATCACTGCCTCTGGTGGTCGTGGGCGCCACCCAGTGCTGCTCCTGAGAGCCACCACTGGATTTGAACCGCCACGCCCGCAGGCTGCAGTCCCGCACTCAACCACTTACGCCACCAGGGCTCAGCCCCATTTATTACAAATTATAGATAATACTGAGAAGAACAGGATTTCTAGAACACTTAACAGTGCTCGTGTGGAAACTATACCTAGACCCAGAACACTGTTTTGAATAAAACAGGTGGATATAATGTGGTTTAAAATCAAGAATGGTCTGTGTTTGGGTTGTATCCTTCCAAGGTACTTATTCCATCTTCATGCTGAGCACATAATCCACAAGAGGCTGGACTATATGAAGATAACATAGTATCAGTATCTAAGCAAGACTCTTAGATGCAGATGAAACAACCTTGCTTTCTTAAAGAGAATTTAAAGCACTTACTGATGAAGATCAAGGACTACTACCTACAGTATAGACTTCCATTTAATGTAAAGAAAATAAAAATCTTCACAACTGGAAATCATAATAAGAGAAGAAAAGACTTAAGTTGTCAAGGAATTAATTTTACTTGGATCCATAGTCAAAACCCATGGAAGCAGAAGCAAACAAATGACATATTCCATGGGAGGAATTTTTTTACAAAGTCTCTCAAGTGTTAAAGAGCAAAGATGTCACCTTGAGGGCCAAGACCATGGTATTTTCAGCCCCCTCATTCCATGTGAATGATAAACACTGAATAATGAAGCCCGGAGAAGAATTCATATCTTTGAGTTAGATGTTGGAAAGGAAATTGAAATATGCCACAGACTGTCAGAAGAGCAAGCAAATCTATGGAGAAAGAAATACTACAGCCTTCTTGGAAGGTCACTAGAAGCAAGGATGAGATTTCACCTCGTGTACTTTGCATTTGTTATCAAGAAGGTTCATTCCTGGGTTGGGGGGGGCGGGAACGGGCATCTAGGTAAAGTCATAGAACAAGATGTCCCTCAATTAGATGGACTACAACAATGGGCTCAAACAAGGATTATGAGATAGTGCAGAAAGTAGTAGTGTTTGATTCTGCTGTTGATGGGGTTACAGTGTGTCAGGGCTTTCTCTACCACACCTAACAACAACAACAATGTATCATGGCAGCAAGCAACCTGAAATAATTAAGAAACACTGGGTTAAACAAGAGACAGCTTAATGAAATGGGGGTGGAAGCAGGAACTAGTAGTAAACCTAAGAGAACTGGAAAAGGAAAATACAAAAAGTAAAAATACAAAAATATCTACCAGAGGCAAACCAGTGATAATTCTGCCTTAGCTATAATTATAGAGCACTCTCCTATAGTCAAAACATTTTATGAATGGTTTCTTAGAAAAGAACTACAGAAAGCTCCAGTGTTTCACTTGCCTACTAAAGAGAGTCGTTCATCAGCCAGAAAGCAAACTTTGTGTGCAGTTAGGGGTTAGCATGAGTCCAATTCCCAAAATGTAGAGCAGTGCTTCTCAACCTTCCTAATGCTGCAACCCTTTAATACAGTTCCTTGTGTTGTGATAACCCCCAACCATAAAATTATTTTCATTGCTACTTCAGAACTGTAATTTTGCTACTGCTAAGAATTGTCATGTAAGTATCTGATATGCAGGATGTAGTTTCATTTTTACAAATTAAACGTAATTAAAGCATAGAGATTAATCACAAAACAATATGCAATTATATATTGTGAAATATTTATGTGTTTTTCGATGGTTTTAGGTGTTCCCTGTGAAAGGGTCATTTGACCACTGAAGGGGTAGAAACCCACAGGTGTGTGTGTGATAGCAAAGCATAATGGGGCTTCAGAATAGAAACTAAGAAATCTGATCCTTAGGAATAGTTAAGTGGATAAATATTTGTACCTTAAACTAGATGGTGGATGGCCATAGACTGGTTAATTTAACATCTATATTTTTTCTAGTCGTCTGAAATACTTCATATTATTTCATCTACATGTTAAATATAAAGGTGAAAAAAGAATCTTTGGAAGCTAGCTAGGGTAGCCTATAATTGGAGGAAATGAGTAGAATCACTGAAACTTTTTGTTGATCAATGGTAAAAATGTTCACGAGAAAATGCCTTTTACGCAGATCTTGTTATTATTGTTAGCTACCACAACAACAACATGTTTCAGTCTCTGACTCGCAAAGATGCCAGAAGGAAGCACTGCTAAGTCATAGCAATCCATGAGCCTCCAATGATGTACTAGTGGTAGCCGTAATGACGTTAGGTTTATTTAGAAACATATAGCCTTAAAAAGCAATTTGTATTGAGTACAGGACTGCGGCCCACGGGCTTGGTGGTTCAAATCAAGCGGCGGCTCTCCAGGAGCAAGGCTGGGTAGCGCCCACGACCACCAGAGGGCAGTGATGCCCCCCCCAAAAAAAATTTGTACTTATACATGGGTTTCTTAAGGTTGTGGGTCTAAGTTAAAAAATATATTATAGTTAGAAGAAATGATGGTGCCTAGCACCAAATGATTGAATGTCTAGAGTGTCAAAGACTTGAAGATAACCAAGTTGCCATTCAGCATGGAGACAGCAAAGTCCACTTGGAAGAAGCACACCAGCAAGTGTGATCAAGAGGGGTCAAAGGGAGCAGGTATCGAGCATCAAAGAACAGGAATCACTTCATTACGAGTGAGGGGAGGAGCAGGGTGGGGACGTAAGGCCCACTGGTGGGTAATTGGTCCCCTTTACAGGGGAGTCACGGGAGGAGACAGACTAGTCAAGGTGCAGCCGGGCAGTGATGATGCATACAAGTTTCCTCTACTTCCTGAGGTCTTCCTCCCCCCCAACCATCATGGTCCCAACTCTACCTTGCAAATCCGGATGGACTGGAGAAGGCACACTAGTGGAGAGGGGGGCTGGAGAGATGGGGAAATCAGGATGGATGAGTCTCTTCAGGCCGGTGGTTAGATTGGAAATACTGGAAGGGTAGAGAGAAGGTGGGATAGAGAGACAGAACCAACTGCAAGGATCTACATATGACCTCCTGTCTGGAGGACCGGCATCAGGGGAGTGGGCTGAGGGAGGTGTCAGGCAGGGTAAGATATGACAGAACAATAATAATTTATAAAGTATTGAGGGTTGATGGTGGAGGGAGAGCAGGGGAAGAGAGGAGGGGTTGGAAAAGCAGATAACAAGGGCTCAAGGGAAAAGGCAGATGTTTGGAGAATGATGACGGCAGCAGACATGGGAATGTGCTTGGCACAATATATTTATTTATGTATTGGAAAAATGATGCACGAGCCCTTAATAAAGTGATTTTTAATTAAAAAAAGAAATAAACAGTTAACTAATCTATAAAGCAATAAAAATATAGTCTAAAAAGTCGGTCTATTTTTCTTTTATTCTACTGTATATAGCATTATAATGAGTTGAAATCTAATTGAGTTGACATAACATCATCCAACAACAATTTTCTCTTGACTTAATATCCAAAAGGGGGTGCTGGTAGTGCTACAATTAAAGCACTCAGCTGCTAAGCAAAAAGTTGGCAGTGGGAATTAATTCATCAGCAATTCTGCAGGCCAAAGATGCACCAGTCACTTCCATAAAGGTTTTCAGTCTTGGAGACCCACAAGCATAGTTGTGCACTAGGGCTGCTAATCAAAAGGCTAGCAGTTCGAACTACAAATCACCGTGGGGAAAAGAAGAGGTTTTTTATACCAAAAAGAGTTGAAACACACCAGGGCAGTTCTACACTCTCCTACTGGGTCACTATGAGCCAAAATCAACTTGATGGCAGTAAGTGTGAAAATGCAAAATCTCTGCCTCTGAACTTTTGTTTCTAATTCCTCCTTGGGAGACCAGTGTAGAGTGTTTTCCAGGAATAGTGAGTACTCTGATGCAGCTGAAGTTTAGAATGAAGTAAGAAGGGTACGGGAAGAAATGAATAATTGGGGATGAAAATAAAAATAAATTTGGAATGGGGGCTGAGCCCCGGTGGCGTTAAGTGGTTGAGTGC
>PVJH01037468.1:0-17913 GCA_004026705.1 Nesogale talazaci | reverse complement strand
TTTAAGAACATTAGAGTCGCTCAACGCATCTGTCCTGGTTTTTTCGTGACATACCCTGGGAAAGACCGGGCAAAATAGGCTTATTTTGTCTTCCTGGAATGAGATTCTTCACTGTAGGTGAGATTAAGTAAAAAAATAAGTTAAGAAACTGCTACAAAAATTATAGAAACCTTTAAACTCTCCAAGTGTGAAGTTATCTCGGTCTATATACTTCTACTGGTTTCCAATTCTCTGACCCTTCCCTGAAGAATTCCGCAGTTTTCAATTTACTGCACCACAACACAGCAGTTTTGGCATCCCTGAGAAACTCAACTTGGGGCCATTTTAAATATTCTTAAGTTTGGGGAACAAGAAGACTGAAGGGCACGGACAGGACTTGAAGGCCAGCAGGATAAGAATTCCCAAAGAAAATCTCACGGTCTTGCTGGGAAGATGGGTCCAGGATGACCTGCCTCTGTTTCATTTACAGGCAGGGATCAAGCTGATTTGAGAAAGAAACGCTCTTGTACCCACACAAGACAGAAGGGCACCATGAGGGGTTGCTACTTCAAAACTGCTTTCAAAAATAAAATGAAAATCAAGTCAGTGATATACCCCAAACTAGGTGATAAAAACAGATTATGCAATGATCACAGGAAACAATTATTAGCATAAACATTTACCCAGGAGTTATGTTTATCACAAGTTTGACATTCGTCAGACCATGCTCCACTGCTGATCTAAATGAGGGATGCTTCATGTCTAGATCTACTTGCCCCATTGACCTTGCTTGCAGCCTCCTTAAATGAGAAGACTACCCGTCCTGAGCGAGGTTAAAATGAATGTTTGCTGCAAGGGAGGAGCTGGTGAATCCTGCTATGGAAAATTGCAGTTTGGATTTCTAACAAGCCAAATCTTAACTTTTGTTACTTTTTCAGTTGTTTGCTTAGCACAAGTTAACTCAAATTTAAAGCTTACTGCCACAATGTCAATTCTGATTTATAGCGACACTACACGATGGGGTAGAACTGTACTTGTGGATTTCCAAGCCTGTAATGCTACAGAGTAGAAAGCTTCATCTTTCTTGAGTGGATTTCAAACATCTGACCTTGCAATTGGCAGCTCCAAAGTACTACTACAGCACCAAGGCTCCTTTTAAAGAATGAGTAGATGCCTTGTCTTGTTGGGAAAAGGAAAAGAAAACTTGTAGGGAAGACAACCTAATGGCCAGTAAACACATAAAGAACTGCTCTCATTCACTAGCCATCTGGGAAAAGCAAGGCAAAATCAACATGAGATACTATCTAACACCCATACCCATAACCCAATTAAAAGACAGAGAACAAGTGCCAGGGGTAGCGAGAATGGAACTCATATACTTCTGGTGGGCTTGGAAATATGTACAGCCACCGTGGAAAGTGATATGGTGATTTTTAAAACAGCTGGCAATAGAAATACCATATACCTCAAAGAGATAAGAGACTGCTTGCAAAAAGATATGTTCTTCCATTTCAATGCATCATCATTCACAATAGCAAGAAGTTAGAAACAGCCCAAAGCACATCAGTAGAAGAATATGTTTTAAGTATTTAAATGGAGTACTATATAGCCCTAAAACTAGTCATAAAACCCTGAAACACCTCATGATATGGAGGGATCTATAAGACATTATGTTGAATTGAGTTAGTCACAAAAGGACAAATGTTGTGAGTCCACTGATATGGGGACAAGCAGCAGGAGAGGCATATGCTCAGGCTTGCAGGGCATCCAGTCTGCTGGCCAGGTTATCTGGTAGGGAGCCTGACTGGTGCCAATGAGTCATCTACCATCCCCTCTAGGTAGACAACTTGAAGGTCACTTGGGCAGAGGGCTCTTCGTGCCAGCTGCATCAAATTGTCAAGGGAGGGGTGGGGATGCTGATCTACTTAGTGGCTCCCATGCAAAGTTATGAAGACGGAAATCACCGGATGCTTATTTCTTTAATAGGTTTCACAAATGTACCTTGGACTTCTGCTGTCATCTATAGCCTTCTGCAAACTAGTATTTTATAATTTACTAGTCCCTCCTTTGGCTTTGGATTATATAATTTACATATAATCCTTCGGTCACAGATGCTGGTATGTGTGTTACACAGGGTTTGCTAGAGAAACTAAACCAGCACATCAATGATTATAAATATATGCATATATAGATAAATATAAAATAGGGAATAAACAGTTAATGAATCTGTAAAGCAACATAAATGAATCAGTGCAGCTCATGTCCAAGAGACAGCTAAGTAACTGGTAGTCCTTCAAGCCTTAGGGTCAGCCAAGCAGTCCTCTGTAGATCAATTCAGGCTACTTAGCCACAGGCAGCAAAGAGTAAGGCAGTCACCAACAGTCAGCCAGATGACAAGGTCTGACATTGCCCAGCTCAAGCAATGTATACTCCAGTAGTGTGACAAAGCAGGTCTTGTAGGAACCTCAAACTACAACGACATAGTCCATGGGTTGGGTGTCCCACAGGTAGTGTAGCTTGCAAATTGAGGCACAGAACAAGCTAAGGAAATGGAACACTGGTTTGATCATCAAAGAGCAAGAGATAAAAAGGTGAAGCTCACCGAGCTATTTATCTCTCAGCCCTTCAATTAATACCACATGTTCATTGGCCATGTAGGCACCATAAACCTACCTATCACCATGTGAGTCTTCCATGTGGACTTAGTTGACTTCTACTTAGATCGATACTTGTTTAGAAGCAAGTCTTTAAAACACACAAGGCTATGAGAACACACAAACATGTCTGTTAGTAGAAAAAGGGGAGGACCAACCATCAAGTGGGAGAAAATGACTAATAACCCTTGTAAGTAACCTGTGGGCGGTATCCCTGGTAATCTGACCAAATAAGTCACTTTGGCCCAAGTTTCTGGACATTTCCTTGTATTCCAGGCCAGGTGACATAGGACACCGGGGGTATGAGTTCTGGATATTTGAGGTGCATTCCCCACACCAAGGTTTCACCAGAGAGAGTCAATGTGGAAACTCCACTAGGTGAACCAGAACACACCTGTAACCTGGGGATTTAAGGCTGAAAATTCAGGGTGTTTAAAGAAAGCAGATGACAGTTCAACAAGTTTATTGGACTATCAGTAGGGAGACAAGCATTGATTTGTTCCATCAATGCCATATAGAATCAATGCCCTATATCAATGTAAACATTATTTTGGCGAACCTGTGACAGACATTGCCAGTGAACACTACTGTAAATATTCCCTGACAACCAAATATCACTGTTTGTGTAAGTACCCTCAGTCATGAAATGATTCATTCGCTACTCATTAATAATTCTGGCATGGCAATATTGAGTTAACCTACATTGGCCCAATATCCCTTCCTCAATTCTGCTTTTAAAAATTAGAACCAGGGCTAATCAATGACAATATGAACAGAAGATCTTTATTTTCCATAGAGATGATGATTAAGATACTCTACCATAAGTTAACTAGGAGGTCTCTGGAGGGAGTCAGTGAAGATTAAAGCAAATAAAGATAGAGGAATGGATTTGGGGCTTGTCCTAAATCTTAGTTCTGATTTAAGAACAGTTAGTTCTTACATCATGGCCATGCTCAAGACTCCCTCTCAGAAAGGGAACACAGGTTATATGGATGCTATAGCTAAATGTGGTCAAGAAATTAGATGGTCCTTGGCCTGGAAGATAAAATAGCATCTGGGATCTTAAAGACTTGTTTCCAGTGATTTCCCTCTATCCATAATTGAGGGATGATAGTCAATCGGTTACCAAACAGAGTGTATTAGAGAGATGACTACAGGAGATCAAAATGATAAACCTGACTAGAGCAGTTAAAACCTTGTCATTTGGGGGTTGAGCCCCGGTGGCATAGTGGTTGAGTGTGGGACTATGGCCCATTGACTTGGTGGTTCAAATCCAGCAGCAGTTCTTCGGAAGCAAGGCTGGGTAGCTCCCACGACCACCAGAGGGAAGCGATGCCCCCCCCCCCCAACAAAACAAAACAAAGCAAAACAAAACCTTGTCATTTGATCACCCCTATGATACACAGTGGATCTGATCTGGTTCTCAACATTTTCTCTGTCTTTTGTTGTTGTTGCTGGTATTGTTTCCATATTGGGATGATCCCTTGTGGTAGTTACATAATCTGTTGTCAACTTGAGAAGGAGGGGAGTCTAGCATATCGGTCAGGTCGCAGTTTGATGTCCTCATCGGGAGGTGCCACAGAGGTAAACAGCTGACCGGATGTGGGAAACACCCACTCTCTGCTTGCTATTCCTGATGACAAGACACAGAGAACTATGCTAGAGCCCTGGAGCTGGAGGAGCCACATGGAGACTCACGTCAGTACCGAGATACTTACAATGCCACTGGATCCCAAGACTTCTACCCACTGGCCTATAATCTTCTTGCATTTGGCATCAATACATGTGCTGTGTGAGTCATAGTAAAATGACCAGATTTTAAGTGGGACACTACTGACCGGGGTAGGGGGGTGGTTCTTGATTAAAAATTTGGTCTATATGGAGCAACAAAAGTTCATAGAATGTAAAAATAATATTGTAATATATTTATGTTAATCTTAAAATGCCATGGAATGTTGTTAAATTGTTAAAAAGTGGGACGTCTGGTCACCTTAGGATAGATTGGATTCAGACATATAGGCTAATATCAGAGTTATGGACTTGCTCTGAACTGGGCTGGGATGTTTTATCAATGTATAATTACTCTTGTAAATAAAGCTCTTTCTTATACACATATGAGTGTCTATGAATTTGTTTCTCTAGTCGACCCAGACTAACACATCACTGATATATTGTACTGTTGAGGTAGCCCTCTGAATTTTTGTTATATGCTTTTCTGTTTTTAAGTATTTGAAACCCAGGATTGATAAACCTATATAGACAATGAGTAGAATAAAGGTTCTTGGGGGGGCAGTGAGGGAGGGTGATAAAGGAGAACTGACACTATGGAATAAGAAGAGGAAGAGAATGTTTGAAATCTATCATGAGAGTAATTGTATAATACTGTTTGATGTGATGAAATTATGGAATGATATGCTATCTGTATTAGCCCCCAATAAAACGATATTAAAAGCAAGCAAAAGCAAAAAACTCACTTTGTAATTTTCCTGGACTTTTCCCTCACCAGTGCAGTTTTCCATTTTATTAAAATCTCATCTTCTTAATAGACCTTATTACTGTTCTATGTTCCTTGAGAAATTCCATCAACATTACTCCCTGAGATTCCAAAATTAGTCAACAAACCCTCTGTCTTCAATATAAATGATTGGCAGATCCCCTGAGAAGAGACTGAGGGTGTTTGTTGTTGTTTTGTTTTGCTTTTTTAAGGCACCACTACCAAACAAAGACAAGTAGATTACCATGAGAACTTGTCTGACATCCACTGATCACAGAGATGTTTAAACATATTTTGCTTGGATTAACCTGTGGTTGTATTGACTAGAATCCTACTCACAATACACTTTGACCCCCATGTCCCCTTGTATTGGTAAGGTTTGATTCTTTTTCAATCTGTCTAACTTACTTGTTCTATAAGTCCCCTCAAATCCCTTGATACACCCACCTTTTTAGGCTTAATGTTCTAATGCATTCCAGGAAAATGTCATAAAATACCTTAAAAATGAGACTCTTGGGGCTGAGCCTCGGTGACGTAAGTGGTTGAGTGCGGAACTGCAGTCCGCGGGGTTGGCGGTTCAAATCCAGCAGCGGCTGGGTAGCACCCACAACCACCAGAGGCAGTGATGCCCACAAAAAAAAATGAGACTCTTGAAGAACAATATGCCAGAGCCTCCCTTTGTATTAATCTCTTGCTTTAATTCATTTAATACCTGGAATTATATATTTATATTATTCTATTATTTTAATCTATTCTTTAGTTTTACTTATAACTATTTTTTCAAGTAAGAAGGTATTAGATATATAGTCATATTGAGGAATTTGGAGTTTTCATGCCTGTATTTATTTGAAAAATTACATACACAGTTATAAATTGAATGTGTGACATAAGAACAAGAACAGTTCTATAGCTCACTCTCCCATTATGAGAGCAACGTCAATCTCCACCTGTTGGCCCTGCACATATTGATGATTCCCAGAGTTTCCAGATTCAGTACTTTGACCCATGTGCATCTGTCAAGTGCCAATTCCCTGGGAGCTTCTTGGTTCTGGTTGCCCTGATGTGTACGGTAGATTTTTTTTCCCTCCATAATATGACATAGACACATCCATAAACATATGTATGATTGAAAATCTACCAAAAGTTCTATGGTGCTTAGTTAAAAAGGAGAAGGAAAGGATATGCAAGTGTCACTAATTGCACTTGTCAAATAAACAACCAGCGCTGGTGGGAGCGTCAAGCTAACAGACAGAACCAGCGTTGAAAAAAATTGCATGCTTTGTGTGCATCTGGGAAGCAGAACTGAATTGTAACTGAGCTAGTGAGGGTAGAGGTAAGAATTTTTCAGAGACTGAAATGACGAAAACAGAGCTGGGTTATGTCTCCCTGAGGTGGACCTTTTTGTGGTAGGCTATAACAAAGCAATAAAGGAATAGGCAATACTGGCAAACCCAGGGGGCTATTTAAATATTACTGTGACTGAGAACAAAAGACTTCAAAATTTCCCTTGCTCTCTTATTTAAATCTATATGGGAATACGGATTTAGAGCTAGCTAAATGGTGCACAATCACACTGGGAGCCTCTGGAGGCTACAAGGACCATGAATATTGATGGGGACTCACTTCTGTGTTGTGTCTGAACGAATGACAACAGAGTAGTAAACAACCATTTCCTTGGAGATGCAAATAGATTCCATAGGCTGTGAACTGAGACACTTTCCCACTCAGATCTTCTTCAAAGCAAACGGTGTATTTAGAAGGGTACACATACCCTGACCATTAAATGGGATATGGCAAACTGGAAACAAAGAAACAGAATTAGTTCCAACTCATTATAACTATAGACAAGACTTTTCTTTTTTGCACTGCCTCTTACCAACGAGGCTCCAGATGACATTATTTCTGTTCCCCGTTTTTTAGAATAAATGAATTCATTCTAGGAAATTTGCCTGTTAGCATTTAGTAAGAGTTTGCTCTCTCTGAAGTAGTCTACAAGAACTACTTATCCTCCAGAGAGAGCAGGGGGCAACCAAAATTTGTGGGGAAAACGCAATGAAAAGGTAATGGAATTTTCCCTCTAACTTTTTGAAGGTGCCTCATATAGGAGAATCTGGAAGATTCTTACTAATACTATTTTTACTTGTCTTGAAGTGCCTTGCTTCCCAATGAGGGAGATTTTTTTTCACCTGAGGTCTACGGATACTGATTGCTCTTCCAGATGACAAAATAGTATTAGAAGCAAAGAGGGGAGTTTAAAAATTAGGAAAGTTGTTGCAAAACCTGATCCTGATATTCTAGAGAGAAAGAGAGAATGCAAGAATTAAAGAGAAAAGCAGTACAGGATGCTGTAAGGAAACTTGGATGAGATGGATTACATTGGGCTGAAAGGCAGATGAGCAAAATGGCAATTATATATAAGTTACATAGTCAAACTGGCCTCATACAGTTTAGGACGAGGTCTATAAATCTTTTATTTTAAAGAACACATCTAGAGCTGAGCCCTGGTGGTGTAGTGGTTATGCACGGGACTGTGGTCCACTGGGTTGGGAGTTCAAATTCAGCAGCAAGGCTGGGCCTCCTACTCCCACCACCAGAGGGCAGTGATGCCCCCCCAAAATTTTTAAAAAAGAACATGTCTAAGGTACCACAGTGTTACTCCAAAATAAATTCACTACCACCTAGTCAATTCTGACTTATAGCAGCCCCATAGGACAAAGTAGAAAGTTCCTTGTGAGTTTCTAAGACTGGAAAAGCCTGTACAGGCATAGAAAGCCTCATCTTTTATCCAGAGAGTGACTGATGGTTTGGAACTGCTAATCTTGTGGTTCACAGCTCAATGAATAATTCTTAATGTCACAGTAGAAAAATTCAGGTACTGCATAAGAATAGAGTAAAAAAGTTAACATGTAAATTGTTGTCATGTCTTTGGAAAAATAGTCTTAATGTCTATTTTAAAATTCTTGTGAATTCTCTTTTTTCAACTTAAGCTTTAAACAGAGAGAACTAACAAGAATCTGTGGACATAATAAGGTGCAAGTCTAAAAGGAGTGCTCAGACATTTCTGGAAAAGTAGTGCAATGCAGAAAAATGTATTTGCTTGACTTCTTAGGAAAAGACATTGTATTTTGTGGTAAGGGGTTCTTCAAATATGCATTGGGGGTTGGCTATGGAATCTCAGTTCAAGCATTTATAGATGACTAGCAAATTGCCTTCCAAGGAGCAGAGCTGAGTGTTTTTAACCTTAGACATTCAGTGGTCTACTGTAGAAGGTTCACAAGAAACCCCAGTGTTGCAGAGCTGGTGGTTCAAATCCACCAGCCCTTTCAGGGAGAAAGATGAACCTGACCATTCATAAGGACTTAAAATCACCTGGAAGACCACACAAGACTGCTATGATTCAGAGCTAACTTGAGGGCATTGGACTTGGTTTTGGTTTTGACTGAAGTTGAACACTTGCCAAAGAACAGAGTAGCAGAACAGAGTCAATGGCAGAAAAGTTTGAGTTCTGTGACCAGTAGACTACCTTTGGGCTTTCTGACACAAGGCTCTCACTCTTCTCTAAAGAAATATTTTAGAATATCTCCACAAGATGTGTGAGAAGGAGCAACAGATTGCTATTCTCGTTGAAGGTACCTGTGTATTTCCATCTAGATCTGTGGGCACACCTTGAGTGTTCCTTGTTTCTTTGTCTGTTGATCAAAGACCCAGGGCTGTGAATCCATTCCATGAGTCTTTATGGGAATAGAGAACCTTATCTTTTGTGGCAGTCACTGATCTATATGTTAATTTCAGCACTGGGAGTGTAGCGGTGGAGTCTAGCCTGTCAATCTGGATATAGCCAATGAGACCTCTGTGTGGGCATGACTTTCTCTGAGAATTCTGGGAAATCTCATGGTATTTCCCCCATGGAGGTGAGAGACTACAGACTCAGTCATTTGGTGATGCTGGACTGACAAGGCAAGATGGCAGCATGTGACAAACTGGAGGAGTCAGAGGAGAAGCCACATGGGCTTACCCTGATAGAACTAGACCTCTGAAGTTAGAAAAGCCATAGAGAGACCTCTGCCAGTGCTGAGATGCTTCTACCACAAATGGATAATGCTGATGGACCCTGAGCCCTGGAAATGAGGAGCCATGGGGAGACCCCTGCCAGTGACGGGATGCTTCTACTGCTGCTGGACACTCAAGACTCTGTACACACTGGCCTGTGATTGTCCTGGTATCATTGCACATGCCTCATGAGTTGAAAGATTTTATAGGCTGGTATCGAACCTGTATTAGTCCGGGTAGACTAGAGGAACAAATTTCAGAGACACGCATATAGGTATAGGGAAAGGGTTTATATACAAAAGAAATGTGACACTAAGAAGGCATCCCAATCCAGTCCAGTGCAAAGTCATAAGTCCAATATTAACCCATATGCCCGAAGTCAGTCTATAAAGTCTGCTTCTGACCCAGGAAGTCACAGGTCAGTGGGTGCAGGATTCTGGCGCTGGCAGGGTCTCCCCATGGCTCCTTGTTTCCAGGGCTCAGGTTCATCAACAGCATGCCACTCCAGCTTCAGAGGCCTGTCTTCATCAGGGCTAAGCCGTGTGGTCTCTCCACCGGCTACTCTAGGCTCCCAGCCACTGCCATTCTGTGTTGCCTGTGGTTAATTATCTCTCAAACTAACTTCCAACAACTGGGGAAGATAGCTTCTCATCTTCACGAGGGAAATAACGCGAGATTTCCCTCGAGTCTCAGGTGAAAGCCATGCCCACACAGAGGCCTCATCGGCTACTCAATGGCTTTCTCTGATTAACAGACCAGACTCCACCCCTACATTTCAATTATAAAATTAACATAAACACATGACTGCCACAGGACCTATAGGCTAATATTGAACTTATGACCTTAGACTAGATTGGGTTGGGATGTTATCTCAATGTTCCATTCCTCTTGAATGTAAACCTCTCCCTTATATCTATATGGGTGTTTATGAATTTGTTTCTCTAGTCTACCTGGACTAACACATCTTTCTTCTGAAAACTCAGTTCAGTATGTTGGGTAGGCATTGAACCCAGATTACTGCTTGGAAGGCAACTTATATCACTGACACTAGGGAGTGGTAAACACCAGCATGGCTTCTCTACTCACACACTAGAGATCTAGGCACTTGATTTGCAGATCCTACTGAAGACTTTCAATCTGATGATTTTCTTCCCCAAACAATACTCCAAGTTTTAGTGCCATGAAAACTTGCTATTTCCACTGTCACTGTGCTAATAGAATCAGCTAGTAGAATTTGTTGTAAGATCAGCTGTCACATATGCACAAACTCTCACAGTCCTAGGACTCACCCAAGGGACAGCCAAATCCTAATGAACTAACAGTATGGTCAATTCTGTATATCTTGACTTCCTTAAAACTAGCAAACTTAGCCAAGCCTCATAGTCTTGTTGTCTTCCCCTTTCAGTAAAGATACTGATCACTTGGATCATGTGTCTGCTTTTTAGTTTAATCAATCCTCTCTTGCCCTTCCTGCTCTCATATTTTCTAATGTGCTTGGTAAGAAACTTCTTTCTTTCATTATTAGACTCCCTTGCACCTTTAATCATCTCACTGCTATTTCCTGACAATGCCTGCCCTTAACTGAAAACCCGATCTTCCCTGAGGAAATCATCTTCTGTGCAGTTTTTGCCAGTAGATATCTGTCATTCTCCCAAATTCTATTTACATTCTGGTCTGTGGTTTTGGTCTATGACCAAAGGGATCTGATTCTCCCTGGTTATTCATTCCTCCTTCTTCTCTGGTAATAAGAATGTCCAGTTTCTAACTGACTCAGTGCACTCTGGAGAGGAAATGTATTTCTCATGATCCCTTCCAACTGGGTGGCCCTGTGACTAAGTTCTATACTTAATTCCTGAGTGTTTGAAAAGGAGAAGAGAAATTCTTCTCCCTTCCTTTTTCCCATTGGTCGGTGTGATGGTGAAACTGGTTGATGAAACAGCTGTCACTTGGGGCATGGGGGTTATAAATGAGAGCAACAATAAGAAACAAGGCTTTGCCTCTCACATGTTGAAGAAGTCTAGCTACATGGGATCACTTATGTTCTAGATTTCCCGCTAAGAAGCCATCACAGGGTGACACAAACGTTCAACATGCTTGATTGAGAGCTGGGGGTTTAAATTCATATGTATCTTAGGAGAAATGGCTGGCAAATGGAAGACTTAGTCATTGCAAAACTCATGGAGCACAAATATATGCTGACACCTATAGGCCACCCTGAGTCAGCCAGTCAATGGTGATGGGCTATTTAAGCGAGACAATGACGGGAAAAAGAAAATGTTGGCCACAAATTGACCATGATCGTGATGCACAGATCTCATGCTAACATTGCACAGATTAAAGCAATTCATTTGGCCAGCTCTAATGTTAATAATATCAATAGGCTAAGAAATGTCATTTTTCTTGGTAAAGAATGCTATAGTATATCTCACAAATACATAAATATTCAGAGACTGAACATTATAGGTAGCTTTCCTGATGCTTTCCTCAGAGAAGAGCACTATGTGAAAGTGTAGGGTCATTGAAGGTGAAGGAAATTCTCAAGGAGATGGACTGACAAGACGACCCCAACGGTAGAGTCAAGCAATCAAATGATGCTGATTGCAGGATGGGGAAAAGTTTGTTCTATTATGCACGGGTCATTGGAAGCTGATGTAGACTTGATGACAAGTAATAATTAAGAGAGAAGTTTGGGCCACTATTATTATTTTGTCATTTATCACCAGAATGAATCATAACTTATAGTCAGTGTACTTCTCCCGGGAGCTGTTTCCATTCTACTTTATAACCACCACTCCTCTGAGCAGCATGTCCTTGCCCACATACTCCATCCACACTCTGCATTGCTATAACTCACTGACTTCCTGTACCTCCTCTCATCTATGGAAGATTTTAGCATCTTGTCTCAGTAATTTTTCTTACCTCGAGTTCTGACAGAGTGACTTTAATATCTACCTGTAAGACACACTCCTGGGCTGGTTCCACTTTCTTATCCTCCTGCTGGCTCTGTTGATTTCCTTCCCATGTATATGTCAGCTTCATCTTTAGTCCAGAGCCCATGCTCATCTATCAGCCCTGGAGGTGTCCTGGTGTCATGTGGGTCTTTAAACTGCAAGCTCAGCAACTTGAAACTACTGCCAGCTTAGGGAGAGAAAGACGGGGATTTCGATTCAAGTTAGTTTTGAAACTCTCAGGGTCCTTCAGGGCCATTTTGTATCAGTATGGGCATGATGGCAGTGAGTGCTTTGGGTTTAAGTGGTACGTGGACACTCTTATGGAAGTAGCAACAAAGAGACAGTGTTAACCACAATAGACTCTTAAAGCTTCTACTTGAAAGTGGTGCACATTTTGTATGCTAACACTTTACAGATTAAAATAATTCACTTGGCGAACTCTAATGTCAGTAATATCAATATGATAAGAAATGTCAATATTGTTGCTAAGAATGACATAGTGCATCTCACTAATACATACTGCTATGCATGCATCATATATATTTAGTAAATATTTATAAATTGGACAACATAGGTATCTTTCCTGGTTTAAAAATGTTATACATCAAATTTTATCTCGACGAACTATAATGCAAATTTATATACAATTCTAAAACACTTTCTATAGAAACCTGATATATGTTTGCCAATTTTTCTTTAAATTTGCTTAGCAAAGGGGTTATCATCTCCCAAGATGTTCAATTTATATTTTTTACTTTTATAATATTCTATTGGCAAGCAATCCATTTATTATACAATTCTATTATTGAAATATATTAAAGAGTTGTGCAATCATGATCGTATCCAATTTTAGATCATTTTCATCATATATGTAGCCATTGTTATTAGTACAATTAGTATAATTAATATTATTAGCACTATTCATTACCTCCCAATCTCCCCTGTCATAACCCTAAGGAAATATTAATGTAGCTACTGTCTGTATGGAGTTACCTCTCCTGGATTTTCTATAAAGAAATAAGACAGAAAAGAAAAAAAGCCTAACAACAAAGTCAAAAGGAAACACAGAAAAGCCTCAATCCAAACGAAAGTAGAAGAGAGTAGAAAGTAGAACAAAATAAAAATCGATCAAAAAAAGAACAAATGATAACATGTGGCATTTTAACTTAATTATGTCTGTAGGAACCCGCATTTCAATGCACTCTAAGGACAAGATTGTCACATCCCAATCAGTGGTCTAGAGAAATTCAATGCAGGCATAATCTCTGTAGTGACTCTGAAAATGGACTTTTGGGGTTTCATTGTCATCCATAGCCTTCTGCAAAGTAGGTACTCAGACTTTCACTTCTAAGATAATTCCATCCTTTGGTCTTAGATTGCATTATTTATAACCCTTGAACTGTGTGCCAACAACTCACTTAGATGCCTGCTTATTTTGCGGCAAGACCTCAAACTGTTTCTTTACCACCCTTTGTTCTAGCACCCATGCATTCAGTGATCTCTTCATGAGGCCAACACTGAGCAGAGACACTTTGCAAGAATCAATTGCTCTTTGATTAGGGTTTATAATTAAGTGCACATTCTAAATTCATTTGTATATATAAAGCTGATGTCTATCCCTGGTTCACTTTAGAGGCAGCATCATCAACTTGCTGAGACCTAACTTAAGGCTTCTCTACTAGATATGGGGTAATTCAAATTATACTATCCTTCATCTAGCCAACAGTCCAGATTTTAAAGTACGATTTAAAAGAGGAAAATGTACATATAAAGTTCTGTGGAGGCCCCCACATCATTATTGACTCTATGGCAGTCAGTTGAATAAAAGTGTGAGAACTCCTTCCAACTTTACTTTTTTAAGGTGTACTTTGATTGTTTCTCTCACTCTATGAAGTTGGTACTAACATTTTCCATTTCTTTAAAGAAGGAAGCTGTAACTTGTTTCAAAATTCTGTTCTATTTATAGATCATATTGAGTAGTGTTGACATTTTTACAATATTAAAGTTCATATCCATAAACATGGAATATTCTTCCATTTGCAAAGTTTTTTCCAGTCTCAACTAATAGTGTTTTCAGTAGTTTTCTCTGTATGGCTCTTTTGTTTCTCTGGTAAGATTTTTTAAAAAATGTAGTTATTGTAAATTATATTGTTTTCTTGATATTTTTTTCAGCACTCTCTTCATTAGTATATAGGAATCCTATTTAGATCTTCTGTTAATCTTGTATTCTTCCATGCTGGCAAATATTTTTTATTGTTTCTAATAAAAATTTTAACAAGGCTTTGTGTTTTTTACATGTAAAATCACTATGCCTAGAAATAATATGAGCTTCACTTTTTCTGTATTCTTTTGGTTTCCTCTGATTCTCTTTTGCTGTCTAATGGTTTGGCAAAGACTTCCAGAACTGTGTTGAATAAGAAAGGTGATAGGGTGTATCTTTCTCTTGTTCCTGTTCTCACAGGAAATGTTTTCCATTGTACCACAATGACCATGTTGAGAAGTGTCCATTCTACCCCTATTTTGTTGAGTATTTTTATCAAGAAGGGTTTGGGGTATTCATTAATAACTTTTCTGTATACTTGACATGATCATGTGTTTTTTATTTGTTTATGTGGTGGATTATATTGATTATTTGTCTAATGTTGAACCCTTCTTGTGTATTTGGTATGCATCCCACTCAATTCATTGGCCAATAATTTGTTAAGAATTTTTTACATCTAGGTTCATAGGAGATATTGGTCTGTAGTTTTTTATATTTATGGTTTCTTTGCTTGGTTTTGGGATCAGGGCTATGTTTGCTTCATAAAATGAGTTTAGGAGTTTGCTCTTTTATCTCTTCTGGACTATATTTTTGTATGTGTATGCACATCGTAATTGAGTGTTGTTTCTTAGGCGCATAAGGATAGGCTTCTAGGTTGTACATGGCTTAACCTTTCTTTTACTGGGGGTTGGGATGGGTGTGGTCTTCCTTGCTGTGACTTGGAGATGGCTGGGGAGTTTCTTACTTGGTGCAGGGAGGGCCTTGAACCTCCTTATCTGGTGGTAGGGTAGGCCAGGGTATTCCTTGCTTGGTGCCAGGGACAGCTGGGGCCTTCCTTAAGAGAGGACAACTGGGACCTTCTATTTGGACTTTGGGGATGACTGGGCTTAACTTGCTTGGGACAAGGATGAATGACCAGAGCCTATTTTGGAGGGTGGGGATGGTTGGAGCCTACCTTGCAATGGGGCCTTCCTTACTGTGTTTCAGAGATGACTGGGGCCTTCCTTACTGAGATGGGAGAACATCTGGGGCCTTCCTGGCCTAAGATCAGCATGGCTTAGGTTTTCTTTGTCATGTGTCAGGGATGGTCAAGCCCTGTTTGCCTTGTCCTGGGATAGCTGGACCCTCTTCATTGGGGACACCTGGAACCTTTCTTGCCAGGGAGAAGAATGGCTAGAGTCTACCCTGCCAGATGGTGCCTACCTTATAAAGGAGCAGGGGTGTCTAAAACCTTCTTGGACTGCGTGCTTGGATGGCTGAAATCTTCCTTGCTTGAGTTTTGGAGGTGGGGCGGGATCACTCATGATCTTCCTTGTCAAGTCTATGGGATAGCTGGGGCCTTCCTTGTTGGCAGTCAGGGGGACCAAGACCTTCCTTGTCAAGTCACAGATGTGGCCAAGGCCTTTCTCACAAAGTTCCAAAAACATATATCTCAAAGTGACACATATGTTCTTTGGAAAGACTTTGGAAAGGCTTTGCGTAGCAGATTTGCCAAATGTAATGTACCATTCTATTTCTTGACTGCTGCTTCCATGAACATTGATTTTGGATGCAAGTAAAATGAACTCACAGATAATTACAATCTTTCTTTGTTTCTTATTATCTTGTCTATATAGTATGAAGAGTTTGGTGCTCTTTACCTTGAGTTGTAATCTTTATCAAAGATGCAGTCTTTGATTTTCTTAGGCAACTAACTTAATCTTCACGATTTTTATCACGCAAGTTTGCCCCATCTGCTTTGATCATTGTACATGTTTAATAATCTTTCCTCCAATCCTAATGTCAAACTCTTCTGCATATTGCCCGGTATCTCAGTATATAAGTTGAATATATATGATGAAAAAGCACAAGCCTTATTCCTTGATTTTTAACCATGCAGTGTTTACTTATTCTGCTGGAACTATTCCTCTGCATCCATGTACAAGTTCCACATGAGCACAATGAAGTGTTATTAAATTCCCTTTCATCACAATTTTAACTATTAGTTTTGTGTGGTCTTAAAGTGAAAAGCATTTGTGTAATAAATAAAAAGCAAATAGACATCTTTTGGGGATTCTCTACTTTCCCCCAAGATCTATTTGATATTAGCAATAATATCCTTATTCTATATCCTTTTCCAAATCTAGCTTGGATTTCTGTCAGCTTTCTGTCCATGCAGAGCTGTAAATTTTTGTGGATTATTCTTAGTAAGATTTTACTTATATATGATATTGATGATATTATTCTATAATGTATACATTCTGTTGAATAATATTTTTTTTGTGTGTGCAGACTACCACAGCTCTTCCATCAGTGGGTCAGTTTGCCATCTTCCAAATTTCTTGGCATAAACTAATGAGTATTTCTAGTGCTTCTTAACTTGTTGAAATATTTCCATTGGTATTCAATCAATTTCTGGAGACATGATTTTTTGCTAATGCCTTCAATGTAGCTTGTATTCCTTAAATACCAGTTGTGTTATTCTGGGTAGACTAGTGAAACAAATTCATAGACCCACATACGTGTATAAGAAAGAGTTTTATATACAAGAATAATTGTTAAGAAAACATCTCAATCCAGTCTAGTCCAAGGTCATAAGTCCAATATTAGTCCATTTGTCTGATACCAGTCTATAAAGCCTTCTTCTGACTTATGAAGCACGTGCAATGACATCAGGACCATTACAGGGCAGTGGATGCAGAGTCTTGTGTATGTAGCGGTAGTAGAAGCATCCCAGCACTGGCAGGGGTCTCCCCAAGGCTCCTCATTTCCAGGGCTCAGGGTCTATCAGCAGTATCCAGTGGTAGTAGAAGCATCTCAGTGCTGATATGGGTCCCCTGTGGCTCCTCCAGTTTCCAGGGCTCAGGGTCTGTTAGCATGCTATTATGTATATTGTCAGTTGCAATGTTTCCCTGTAAGTCTCTCACACCCTGGGGAAATATCATGAAATTTCCCAGAATTCTCAGCAGAAGACCACGTCCCCATAGAGTTCTCATTGACTATCTCCAGATTTACAGGCTAGACTCCACCCCTGCACTCCCAATCGTGCAATTGACACAAGAGTACATGACTGGCACACCAGTGGTTCTTGATTATATGGTACCTCTTGAAATGGTTGAATTTGACCAGTTCTTTTTTGGTCTACTGACTGATTCCTTCCATTTTTTGATGCTTTCTGTACCATTCATTCAAAAATTTTCCCAGAATCTTTCAACACTGGAACTCAAAGTTCTTTTCCTTTTCTTCTGCCATTCTTTCAGTTTGATATACGCTGAACACATTCATCTTTTTGGTATTTTAACTAAAAGGCATTTGGTCTTAATATTTTATTTCATTGTCTAAGTTGTCTTTTAAATGTTACCATTCATCTCTTTCCCTTCATCATGTCTTAAATTTATTTTAGCTACTCTCCATTCCAAGGTTCAGTCTCTTCTGGCCTCCACTTTGGTCTTTGCTTTGTTTCTTGTCTCTTTAATGTCATTTTGCATTCTTCCTAAATTGTGTTCTTAAAATTTTTGTGAGTAAATTTTAAGAATTTTAATTTTA
>PVJH01037467.1:0-17898 GCA_004026705.1 Nesogale talazaci | reverse complement strand
ACTTGATAGCAGCTGACGGCATCGACAAGCAAAGCGTTAGCAGAACTCAAAGGACCAGTGGCCCACAGGAACTACAGCCTCCTCTCGCCTGAGACCAGAACTAGATGGTGCCCGGCTACCTCAGACCCCTTTCACCAAGACTAGAGCAGAAGATCTCAGATACAATTGATTACAACAAGACAAAAGAACCAAATTCCAAGCAAGACAAACACAAAAAAATCTCATTGGAAAGCTCCCAGAGGAATCTCTGAGATCATTGCTCTGAGAAAATGGTCTTCCTTGAAACAGAAGACATGTTTGAAGGCCACCTTCTAGCCACGTCACAGACGAGGCTGTCATACGAATATCATGAGGAATGCATTCTTCAAATAATCAATGATATGAGACCAGTATCTGCCCCCAAGCAAGGATGAGCAGACAGGGAGTGTAATAAGGAAATGGGGGACCTGAGGAGGAAATGAGAAGAATACTGTGGGGTTTGTGTCCAATGCCAGGGAACATGTGTAGGAATGGTTGAGTGGGAAAACTGATTTGCTATGTAAACATTCACATAAAGCACAATGAAGGGGCTGAGCCCCGGTGGCGTAGTGGTTGTGCGCGGGACTGCGGCCCACTGGGACGGAGGTTCGATTCCAGCAGTGGGGCTGGGCCTCCTACTCCCACCACCTGAGGGCAGTGATGCCCCCCCCCCCCAAACAAACAAACAAACAAAAAAGAAGACAAGGGCTGAGCCCCGGTGGCGTAGTGGTTGTGCGCGGGACTGCGGCCCACTGGGACAGAGGTTCAATTCCAGCAGTGGGGCTGGGCCTCCTACTCCCACCACCGGAGAGCAGTGATGCCCCCCCCCCCCAAAAAAAAAAAGCACAATGAAGTCTTTAAAACCAAGTCTAGTCCAATCCAACTCCCCAGCCTAGCCCAAACCCACAGAGCACAGTTCTATTAGGACACGTGGGGAGCTACCACAGATTGGAATCGACTCAAAGATATTTATTTCTTTTTGTTTTCAGGGCTGGTGGGAGATACAGATGGCATAGAACTGTGGACTGTGGGTGTGACATCTCCCCCCTCCCCCCACCAATTGTGCATACACACCACCAGAAAGCTGGGGACCAGCACAAACCACTCACCAACCTTCCCTTTCGCCTCCTGGAGGCTGAGTGCTGCCGTTCACGAGCCTTTGTGACCCTCAGTCAGGCATACTCGGTACCTCGCCCTCCGACATTTCCAAAACTGTATCTTTCATAACCTTCTCGATGTAAAAATACCAGGGCACAAGATGTTCTCTGTGCTCTGGGCCTGAAACATGCATATATATGCCTTATTAAATTGGAATTTCCAGGCAATTTATCTATAATGTGAACTCTGCTTGTTATGGAGAGGAAAAATCAAATTAAAACCAGAGCTCATGGCAGGCTGTCATGGAGTTTCGCAGGGGCTGTGCAGAGGGGCTTGTATGGCTGTCAGCTTCGAGGCTCCAGGATGGCTTGATCAGGAGGTTCAGGATCATGAGCAGTGCGGAGGGCTGGATGGGGGTGGGGTGTGGGGGTGGGGGGGTCATCCAACTTTGACTCGGGTCCTGCATCCACCTGGGAAAGAAGCTGCCAGGCGAGAGGACAGGGCCGGTGGGAAGCTCTATCACGAGCACAGTCTATCTATAGTAGAGGCACGAGGACTCTCCTGCACAGTCATGGGAAGGAAAGTCTCTTGAAATCCAAGGGTCTGTTTTGCACGGAGAGCCTTCTGGAGTCTCAGCCTCAGACCTGGCCGTGAAGCTGCTAGACCAGAAGAGATTTTCTACTCACCTTTGTTGCTGTTCTTTCTAGGCGCCTGTAAGTTGATTTTCACTCGTCGTGACCCTGCATCACACTGCCTAGTCCTGCCCGTGGGAGCCCCCCCTGTCCCAGCCACGGTGCCGGTCCACCTCATTGGAGTCCTGCTAGTTCTTCTTGCTGGCCCTCCGCTTTACTGAGCATGATGTCATCCTTTATGCTCTGGACCCAGCTGAGGACCTGTCCAAAGCACGTGAGACTCAGTCTTGCTCTCCTCCTTTGTAAGGGTCTGTTTGTTCTTCTGGAAGCCCGTGGTGCCATCAACATTCCTTCCCATCACCACAATGGGAAGCCGTTTGCCCTCCTTTGGTCTTCTTTAGTCACTGCCCAGCTTACGTCTGCAGAGGAGACACTGGAAGGCCAATGGCTTGAGTCAGAAGCACTTGCGTACTTTGAGGTGCTGTCTAGCCTGTCAGCGGTCGCAGAGTAGGTCTCCATCTGTCTACCAAGCGTAGGTCTTTCTCAGCTATTGTTCCTCCCCTTCTCCACTCTCAGCAAGCACACTGCTGAACCATGTCATATGCCAATCCACTAGGTTGCTAAGGAGCCTTCATCCAATCCGGATCCTGTTTTCTTCTTCATACGGTCCAGCTTCTGAGAGTATTTCTTCAGCATACAGGCTGAACAAGTATCGGGCAAGGGTACAGCCCTGGAGCGTGCACACCTTTCCTGGTTTTAGATGTGGCACTAAGGTCTTGTGCTGTCGGTCCCTGAACAGGTTCCTTATGAGCACAAGGCAGTGTCTTGGAATGCCCGTTCTCCACGACATGATCCACAGATTGTTCCGATCCACGCCAGCGCATGCCATGGCCTAGTCAAACGCAGGGAGTATCTTCCTGGAATCCTCTGCTTCCTTCCAAGCTCCACCCGACATCCCTCATTCAATGCGTCCTGCAGGATCTGGCTCAAACTTCTGGCAGTTCCCGTCGAAGTACTGTTGCAATGGATTCAGAAGGATCTTCAGCGTAATCTTACCTGCAGGGGACATTAATGGTGCTGTTTGGTGATTGCTGCATCCCATTCTCCTGGCAGGAAGTGTCATCTTCAGACCTCCTTGATCTCCCGTGTCCTCGAAATCCGTATCGTTCCAGAGACCACCTCACCCAGTCCTCATTTGCAGACATCCTGCAGGCGTGTGCCTGGTGGGTGTGCAGGGAGATGGTTTCAATCCCATTCACTTAAAAAAATTCTTTTATCTCTCTATTGCTTCTTTTAAAAGATCATTTTATTGGGGCGCATACAACTCTTATCGCAATCCACACGTCCATCCGTTGTGTCAAGCACTTTTGTACATTTGTGTTCCTCATCGTTCTCAAATCACTTGCTTTCTATCTAAGAGCCTGGTATCCACTCATTTCCCCCCTCCCTCCCTGCTCCCAACTCCCCCATGAGCCCTTGATCATTTATAAATTTATTATAATTTATTAAATTTATTAATAAATTTAATTAAAATTATTATTATATTTATTATTTTGTCATGTCTTACACCCTCAAATGTCTCCTGTCACCTACTTCTCTGCTGTCCACCCCCCACAGAGGGGGTTATATGTATATCCTTGCAAGCTGTTCTCCCTTTCTACCCCACCTTCCCTCCACCCTCCAATTATCACCCTTCTCACTACTGGTCCTGAGGGTTTTTTCCTGTTTTGGATTTCCTGTGTTTCCAGTTCCTATCTGTACCAGTATACACCCTCTGGTTCAGCCGGATATGTAAGGTAGAATTGGGATCATGATAGTGGGGGATTGGGGGGGACGAAGCATTTAAGAACTAGAGGAACATTGTATGTTTCATCACTGCTACACTGCACCCTGACTGCCTTGTGCCCTCCCCAAGCCTTCTGTGAGGGAATGTTCAGCTGCCCACAGATGAACCTTGGATCCCTGCTCTGTACTCCCTCTCATTCACAATGATATGATTTTTCCATCTTTGATGCCTGATAGCTGATTCCCTCATGATCACCCAGGCTGCTGTGCTTCTTCCATGTGGGCTTTGTTGCTTCTGAGCTAGCTGGCCGCTTGTTTATCTTTAAGCCTTTAAGGCCCCAGACTCTATAACTCTTGATAGCCGAGCACCGTCAGCCTTCTTCACCACATTTGCTTATGCTCCCGCTTTGTCTTCAGTGATCATGTTGGGAAGGTGGGCATCTCAGGCTGCTGAATTATTAGAACAAAGTGTTCTTGTATTGGGGGAGTACTTGAGTAGGGACCCACTGCCCATGTGCTTCCTTAAGCCTATAAATATATGTACATAGCTCTATTTCCCCTTTGTCAGATATAAATATATTTACATGTGTATATGCCTGTGTTTACATCTCTACAAATGTCCTTTGCCTGCCAGTTCTTTCCTCTCTTCTCACGATCATGTTCAGCCCTCTTTTGGGTTTCGGGAATTCCTCTCGACTACAGGGTCCTCGATCTAGCTCTGCCAGACCTCCTACACCCTCCCTGCCATTGAGTTTTCATCCCTTGTCGTTCCCTTTTTCCTGGGTCTGTTAACACCCACTCCCTTTCCCCCATCTTTTCCAGCTTCTTTATCCTGCTTATCCCTTCCGGATAGACATGCAGCAACAACAGTATGCCTTGACATAAGACACTAAGCAATAAAGCAATAGCTACAATAACATCATCATCAACAACAAACCCTATAAATAGGTCCTTCATGAGTGTTATCCAGTTGAGTCTGGTGGGGCATCTCACTCTGGGCCCATAGTCTATTTTGGGTGTCTCCTGGAGACTTCCTTGCTCTGCTCCCCTTGCTGCTCTGTTACACACTCCCAGAGTCTGACTTTGGCATGGTGAGCTCAGGGTGGCCACAATTCCTGCTACATGTCTCTAGTGTTGTCTCTCTCGGTGCTGTAGGTCAGTGAGGAACGTTGTGTCTCATAGTGGGTCCGGCCCTAGGGTCCTATTTGTGCGTTGGCTTCTCTGAGCAGAAATACCAAATTCATATAGAGAGGGGAAAAACCGAGAATTAGCAGATAATTCCTCAGGAAAGACAAAGCTGGAAGGCTTATTTTAGCACCTACTATACAGTCACAGTGATCCACACAGTATGGTCTTGGTATAATGATAGATCTTCAGACGAATGGAAAAGGATTGGAAACCCAGAAATAAAATTGTCAGCATACAGACAACTGATGTTCAATAACGGCTAAAAAATAGCAAATGGGAAGTGGATGCCCTCTTCAGTTCATGGTGCTGGAAAAAATGGACACATACCTGTAGGAAAATGAAGTAAGACCCTTGCCTTACTCCATGTACAAGAATAAACTCAAGGTAAATCACAGAACTAGAGTAAAAACCCCAAAGTATTAGGACTATTAATGAGGAAATTGGAGGCAAATCTGAGAACCTTGACTCAGGTAATGCATAGGCTATTAGAAATATGGAAGGACATAAACACAGAAGAGGCACAAATTGACCAGTGGGATATACCAGAAATAAAACACTTGCGTGCATCAAAAAAATTTGCCAAGAGAGTAATAAGAGATAACACAGGATGGGAAAACACCTTTAGCTATGACACATCAGACAAAGGCCTTATTACTAAAATCTATTATATTCTGCTAACTTACAGCAAGAAAAAGCCAATTGTCCGCTCAGGAGGTGGGCAAAGGACCTGAACAGAAATTTCTCAAGGGCATAAATCCAAATGGCCAATAAATATATGAGAAAATCTTCCAGATATCTAGTCATAAGAAAAATGCAAATTTAAACAACAATGAGATACCACCTAACACCCTCAAAGATAGCCCAATTCAAGAAATTGTAAAGTAACAAGTGTTGGAGGGGCTGCGGAGAGATAGGAACTCTTGCCCACTGCTGGTGGACCTACAGGTATATACAGTTATTATGGAAATCAATCTGGCAATATCTAAAACAGTTGGAAATTGAGCTACCATACAATCCAGTAGTCCCCCTACTGGGCACACACTCAGAAGAGACAAGAAAATAAACCACGACCAGACATCTGTGCTTCAATGATCATCGCAGCACAGTTCACAATTGCAAGGAATTGAAACAACCCAAATTTCCATCAACAGATGAAGGATTAAGAAACTGTGGTGCATACATACAATGGAGGATTACACATCCCTAAAAAGCCATGGTGAACGCATGAAGCACATCAATGCATGGGAAGAACTGGAGGAAATTATGCTAAGTGAAGTAAGCCAAGCATAAAAGGACAAGTACAACATGAGTTTGCTGAGGTAAGTTCAAAAAAAAAAAATTCAAAAGGGACATAGGGAAGAAGCTACTGTATACATACATCCCTGGGGTGAGGCCAGGTGTGTGGCAGGGGCCAGACTAGACTCATGGATATGTATGGCAGCCCACTAACAAAGAGGGGAAAGAAAAGGGAAAAAATAAGACATGGGGGGAGGACTCAGCATGTGGTGACGTAATGGTTGTGTGCGGGACTGGGGCCCATAGGGTTGGAAGTTCAAATCCAGGAGCAAGGGTGGGCTTCCTACTCCCACCAGGCCAGTGATGTCCCCCTCCCCCCCAAAAAGACATGGATAGAACACGGAGGGAACAGGGCACAGACCCACCCAAGGGGAGGGTGTTGTTCATATCTCCACAGGGAAAGAGGGACCAGAATCCAACCCAGTGCCCCAAGGCAAGAATACAACACACTGACATGAAGCAGGGAATCAATCGAGAGGCTTGAGGGGCCGGCCCCGTTATCAACCACGTGGACAGCACCCCCTTGCCCACCCCCCCCACCAGAAGAATCCACTTCAGAGGACAGCACTGCAGCTGCAGCTCAAGGAGAGGGCCTTGTCTGATCAGAGCACACTGGAGTCAACGAGAGGGGAGGGAAAAAGCATGAAGCTCATCCTGGCCCACCAAGCCCCACTCACTTTTAACCAAGGACACGCTGATGCATGTGTTTACTGCAGAGAGCTCAGACAATACAGAGAAGGAAATCTGCACTACTGCATCCAGCCGGAGAAAAAGGCAACTATATAATTTTGGTGCAGAAGCTTGTAGTCTATGCGGGAGAAGACAGGAAGCCCACTCCTGTGCTTTCCTCCGGCCCCTAAGACTCACCCGCTGGTTGTGAGTCAGTCTTTGGGGGGCATCTGCTACAAGCCAGGCCCTGGGCTTGGTGCTGGATCTACAGCGGGGAGACTCCTGGCGTTCTTGGAGTTTAAACTCCAGCAGGAAAGATGGGTTATTAATAAGTCATTATACAAATGGTGATTTAATTACCTTGGTGATGAGAGCTAGGAAGGCTGTGCCTCGGAACGATAAATCATGAACTGCCAAGGTTGTGCTTTGTTCCAGAGTTTACTTCCTGCTGTGCTATCTGGGCTTGGAAGCAGATACTTGCCAATCACCCCTTGGGTCCCTGGGTAGGCTCTCACCCCGATTTTATAGAGGAGGACACACACAGGGTTGCAGTGGACCCGCAGCTTGCCCAAGCCATACAACTTGGAAGTTGCAGAATGCTGTTGCCATTGGAGACCCCTCTTTTGCCCAAATAGGCCTGTTTGCCTCTGGGAATTGGGAAAGGGATCCCTGGTGATTAAGTGCTCGGTACGACCTGGAAGGTTTGGGGGGAGGGGCAACCCTACCAACCATTCTTTGGAAGCAAGATGAAGCCCTGTTTCCACCAAAGAAGCCTGATGGGGCAGTGTCCCCCCCGCCCCCCCCGGTCCTACAGACAGGGTATCTCTGAGTTAGAATTGACCCGACAGCATTGGGGTGGGTGGGCCACATGGCGAATGTAACGGATACCCTAAATTAGACACGTACTCATGGCTCGTCAGGTCTCTGGTGAGACAAGTGGTGAAATGTCTGACTATCACAACAGAGGTTGGCAGTTTGAACCCAGCAGATGGTCCGTGGGAGGACCATGTGGCAGTCTGCTCTCCCCTAGAAATGACAGGCTCGGGAATGCCATGGGGGCAGATGGGCTCTGGGCTCACCATGGGCCGAGCTGGACTCTCCGGCAGCAGCTTGGTGGGGTTTGGTAGTTGGCCTGGCTTTGCTTCTCCAGTTTCGGTGTGTGCTGGAGTTTTCTAGTTCTCATCCAGGATGGTAATGCCTGTTCAGCTCACCAGGTTCTCCTCTTTCACCAGTCCTGGGCACCCACTAAACTCAGAGCCCCGGGACTCACAGCTCACGACGGCTGGACTTTCCTGAGGACCAGGGGACTAAGATCTACGCAGTGGCACCAATTCCCTGAGAAACGGAGCTATGAGTTCATGCACCAACCAGTTCCTTGTACTCATAGGTCTGTGTCTGGAAACCATGCTGCTGGTAGGGGCTCTTGAGTCCGTTGCCACCCACAATGGCCCGTGTACCACTGGACCCAACAGCGCCTGGTTCCCCGCCATCCTCAGGCTGTGCAGCCATGGTGTCAATCCGTCTTGTTGAGGACCCTTCTCCTTTTTCTTTTGGATGCTCCTCCACTTAACCAAGCAGGGTGACCTCCTTCAGGGACAGGTCTCAGAGCCTGACCGCATGCCCAGGGCGTGTGAGACGAAGTTTCGCCATCCTGGCCTCTAAGGTGGCTGTACTTCTTCCAGGACAGATTGGCTTGTTCTTCTGGCAGGTCACGCCGACCTTGCAGTTAGCAGCCCACAAGTAACCATGGCTCCACCAGGGCTCCTTCATCGACGGACACTTATCACATCACATGGGGTGTGCATCTGCGCTATGACCTGCCAGGAGAAAGTTAGCTGGGGAAGTGCCTGCAACAACTGAAAAGGTCTAAGCCCGTTGCACTTCTGCAAGTTTTGGACCCATCAACCTCTGCACACTTGCATGGACCAGTTTTCCGGTGACTGGACAGAGTCATTGGAGGTAGAAAGGCCTCTGCTGGTTAGCTCTGTTTCCTCTTCCAGCCCATTGCTTTCCGAGAATTGGAAAATTTCAAATGAATAAACAGCTCAGAGAAGCCTTCTGGAATCTCTCCCTTCACTCATTGAGTGACCTTGATTGAGCACTTGGGCAGGTGCTGTTGACCTTGGTCCCCAGGCCTTCTCCTCTGGCGTCACAGGCACGCAGAATGCATCTTCCCTCAAACCAGACACCCTCACACATATGGCCCCAGATCCAGGTGCACACACACATTCACACATGTGCATGTGTGTGTGTGTACACATGCTTGTGTATGTGTGCACATGTGAATGTGTGTGTGTGTGCCAGGGGCTGGGAGCATATGTGTGATTGTGTCTGGGTTGAGGGAACTGGGTTCTTTTCTAAGAATGCTAGGCCAAAACCACGCACCATCAAACCCAAGGTCTAGTTTAAGATGCTTTTTGGGTCTCCTATGATGGAGTTGCAGAGGGTCAAAAAACAAACAAACAAATTCCAGAAGGTTTTAGAATGCTTTTTTGTTTTTGTTTTTGCATTTTCATCTGCTTGGCATCTGTTGAGCCAAAAAAAGGCCCTTCTGAGTTTGGACAGTGGGGTCTTTGTTGTACCTGTAATGATTGTGACCTGATTGGAATAAGGGCCACATAGGCTTGGTGTGAATGTGTGAATAAATGTGTGAATGGATGCATGAGGACTCTGCTCTGACTGGCCTTTCTGATCAACTTGCCCTGTGAACTCTGTTCGAGTTTATTTGGTATAACTCGTTTTCTTTGTCGCTGTTGACAAAGCAAAACCCAATACAACCGTCTCTGCATGTGCTGGCCAGGGACACACTGACATTCCTTGAGTTGTGCAGCCCTCTCTGGCTCCCGCTTTTCTGTGTCGTTCCTCCTGCACGCACATCAAATCACTGCTCCTTATGGTTCCTGACTAATCTTTCCAGTGGCTGCTCTAAATATTGACAGTTCTTACAAGGGTGGTATGCTCAATGCAGACGTGTTTTATCTGTTCAGCAAGACCACTGTCTAATTTTAAGGAGTTTTTTTTGGATGTAAGTATTTAGGTTTAAGGTTTAAAGATGAGCTCAGGGCGATAGTTTCAAAGGTGTCATCTACTCTATACGGCTCCAGAAAAACCTAGACTCCATGAGCATTGATCATCCTGCTCTGCGTTTCCCTCCCTTTGATCAGGATCTTATGCGGATCTTTGATCAAAATGATCAAAGTAAGGGTAGTTGGGCACCATCTGGTTCTTCTGGTCTCATGGGAAAGGAGGTTGTTGTCCATGAAGGCAATTGGTCACCCATTCTCCATCTTCTCCTTCTTCACCATCTTGTTGTCTCTGAATGAGCATGCCTTCTATCCTGATCCTGGAAGGTCACAGCATTTCTTCATGCTGATCATGGTTCTTGTTCCCCCCAGGCCCACGCAGAGGCCTAGACCCTACCACACACTTGCCCTGCGATCCTAGGTATATTACTTTAACTTCCGAACCTCAGTCTCCCCACCTGCAAAATGAGGGGCCTGAGAAAGGATCTCTAAGCTTTCTTCTAATGCTGATAAGTGTACGACAGTCTCCACACAGGCGATTCCTGGCCGAGCAAAGGGTTGTAAACCTCTCCCTGGGGGAATGCAACACTTCACCACAGCAGGGGAAGTGGAGAAAGCGAAAAGGCAGCCTTAAAAGGTGGAGAGAGAAACAAATATCTGGGAGGGGCTGCCAGCCCATCTGAATGGCTCCGACCGACTTCAGGGGGGTCTTTTTTGTGGGGGAAGGAGGATCACGACAAGGAGATTTATGTCCTGAGACCCAATGCAAATGCCAGGTTTGTACGATGCCCATTTATCAGTGCCCAGGGAGGGGGAGCTGCTGATTTATGACCCCACCACCCTACTTTGCATTCTGCCTGGCTCAGAAAGTTAACTGACAACACGGGGTGAAATGGCCTCCCTCTCCTTGCAGATGGCGGCTGACAAATGAGCGCCGCTGGGCCTCATGCTCCGGAGAATGAGCGTTTGGAAACTCTCGCAGGAAGTTCATTGTGAACGCTCTCCCTAAACCTGCCTGTGGGGCCAATAGCCCTGTCGTTGTTCTGGCTGATTCATTTGGAATCAAGCAAACGCTGGCCGCCTCTGCTTCCCAATGCTCTGGGTTGGCTTCCTCTACCGAATGGAATTCCGAACCGTGTGTGCCAGGGACCTCCGAGGCTGTGTGCCCTGTGAAGAGGGCTCGTGCTCATGTTTAAAAAGGGAGGTGACTCTGAATTTCGAGCTGTAGAGTAGGGCTGTTGAGTTGGCTGGTCCAGAATTGCATATGGCGGCCCTATGGGTCAACATGACGCCCTCTCCTGGCCCAGAGTGGCAGAGCCAGCTTTGTGAAGACTCCTGACTTTTCTTCCCAATCCATGTTTTCCAGACTGTGAGCCTTTTAGCCCTCACTTTTAGCCTCTTTCCTCCACCTGGAATTCTTCCCCGGGTTCGCCACCAAGTCTTGGCGTAGCTCCCACCGCCTGCTTTGATGTTTGGAGGCAGGCTCAGGTGTGTCATTCACTCTGTCCTTGTCACTTGATCTGTTCTATACCTTGGACATCACTTCCACCACAGAGCTCACACGGAAATTGTGTATCAAGCCCCCACATATCCTATGCGGGCATCACCCTAGATGATTGAGTCCATATAGGTTGGAATCTATGGTGCATCCCCAGAACACGTGAACGAGGGTTGAATTCATATTTCTTGAGTGAATGAGGCTGCCCAGGAGGGAGTCCCCAGGGGAAGATGACCCTAGAGATGGTAGAAAGGCTGGGAAGGCACATAGAGGTGCCCTTGAAGCCATGCCAACCCAACATCGTCTAGCCACCTCTCCCAGTGGATCATCTGGATTGCAACAGAGTCCCTGCTCAATCAGCCTCCTGGGTCCCTGCCACGCCTGGACCATCAATCGTCTTATCAGTTTGGGAAGATTGGTGCTCAGGATGGAATTTCCCAGGAGGGGAAAGGTAAGCGTATGGGTTTCCAAGAGAAGTTTTAAAGAGTCATTTAGAGGATTGCATAAAGCAGTTTTTAGCAGAATCAGAGGTTGGTCTCAGAAGAAGAACCAATGGTAAATTTGATATCATCTGATTCTATCCATCTGTACGCTTGTGCAGCGTAAATCTGTAAATCTACCCATTCATCTATGCATCATCCATCCATCCATCCATCCATCCATCCATCCATCCATCCACACACCATGTACCCATCTCCTCCATCTTCCTCCTGTGTATGTTTATTTGTCCATGTACCCATATATCCATTCATCACTGCTCTAAGCATCATCCATCCATCCATTCCTTCACATGCCATGTACTCAACCACTCATGCATCCACCCACTCATTTTCTTTCTGTGCACCCACCCAGTCATCCACGCATCCATCCATCTCTGTCCACCTATCCATTCACCTGCCATGCGTGCATCACCCATCCACTCATGCTCCACATCTTCCATCCACCTAAAGCACTCATGCACGGAAGCCACCTTTCAGCAGCCACTGGGTAGCGACAAGGCACCTGTCACTCTTCTGTGCACCGCATATGCAACCGGGGGTGAGGCGCAGCCTTCTTGCCCTCAGAGAACTTCAAGTTCTAGAAGAGGGAGAGTGATCGCCAACAGACATGCAAACAGACCAAACCACAACTGCAGGGAGTGAGAGGTGCTCTGAGACCTCTCAGGGAGGCCAGTGCCCAGCTGTCACTGGGCAGAGCCAGACAGAGTCTCCGTGGTAAGGGTGGTCAAGGGCCATCCCTCAAGGAGGTGACAGGGAAGCCCTAACGGAGAAAGTTACAGTCACAGGAAGATGGAGAGGGCAAGCACACCAGCTGATGAGTGAGTGAGGGGGAGCAGCTCACATCCTGAGAGGACAGGGGGTCGGCAGAGCACACAGCAGTCGGCTGGACCCACCTTCAGACTCTGGGTCGGTCCTAGCCTTTGTGAACGATGGCTTCCCCACATGCGAAATAGAGACACCGAAAACCTTCCTCCTCCTCTGCGCGGTTCTGAGGTTGGCCCTGGGCGGGGCATGGTCCTTGGCTTGGAGCTGGTTCCCACACCCTGAGGGCTGCGCCACAAGGAAAGTCGCTATGCTTTTGACACAGCTGTGTCACGAGATGGATCATCGCGGTTCTGGCCGCCAGTTGCAGAAGGGCCCCTCTCGTCTGTTCGCGGTGCTCCTTCCATATTTTAAAACTGCCCTATGCACTCCCTTTATTATGCGTGGCATACGGCACTAGGGACTAGGGACCGTGCAAGGTCATGCATGACGTGGTTCAGAAATACAGCACCTGCCAGGAAAATGATGGAGGGAGCTGGCCTTGCACGGAGGGGCCCCGGCGCCGTGAGCTCAAGCCAAAGAGTCTCTCCCCCGTGGCGGCGAGATAAAAACGAGGGCGGGGGAATCGTTAGCGATGTTGACAATAAATTCTTTTATTAGGAAGCTTTTTATTTTTTAGTAAGATGACATTGAATCTCATCCTCCCTCCTTCTCTCTCTCTCTCTCTCTCTCTCTCTGTCTCTCTCTCTCTCTCCTTCTCTCTACCTTGCTCTCAATTTGGAAGGAGAGCCCACAGGAAGGCGTGATCCTGACAGAGTTAAACAAACATGTGGACACCAACACACCTTTCAAGGGTGTGAGGTCACAGGGCTCTGGGCCCCGTCTGCCTGAGCTGCGCCTGTCAGCTTCCCGCTTGGGCCTCTGTGAACATCGGGCTCTTGTGTTCCTTTCCCGCTGAGTGCCGGGAAATGCCCCCCTGCCACTTCTCTGGGAGAACAAGTTCCTGATGCCCCCGGGGCTTGCCTGCTCCTGTGGTGTGAGCGCTTCTCCTGTGGCTGGCTTCTGGCTGCCAGCGTGGCATCAGCGGGCACAGGGTTGGGCAGAGAGATGAGCAATCAGTTCTTGCAACCTGAGCTGAGCTAGCTCTGGGTCACTCCTGCACCATTACCTGGAAAATAGTGATGGCTGCTTCTCTGAGACTTTGGGCGACAGTGGCTCAATACCATGAGCTGCTAGGAGGGAGAAAGACGGGGCTCTCTGGTCCCATAAAGAGTGACTGTCTCGGAAACCCCACAGGGCCAGTTCTGCCCTGTTTAGTTGGGTCATTTGAGTCGGCTTTGTTGTGCTTTTGGATGGAGAGGTGAGCCTGGACTTTCGGCGCCCTGCGGCAGTCAGCCCAAATGCTATGGGGACACGTGAACGCCAGTGACCTTCCACAGGAATCCTGGGCCCACCTGCTGAGCCAAGGTCATCAAGAACAACGTTTTGAGGGGGAAGAAGTGCTGGGAACGAGCCACGAGGTCATCGCAAACGAGCACGAGGGAACTCAGCACGAAGCATGGCGCTAGCCCGCGTGACTGCCCCCCAGAATTGAACACTGAAGCCAGCGCGCACGGACTGTGGAATGAGGTGGGGGTTCTTCCGGGCCGAGGCATGCACGGCACAAGTGAGCCAAGAAATAGCCGAGATGATGGAAGTCAAACTCTCAATCCCCAACCAGTCCGCTGGCTTCATCCAGTCCCAGTTGGAAAGCGCTTGTTCACCATTGGTGGTTACAAACGGTGTAGAGGGACCATGGGTAGCTCTTTCTCTCTCTCTTTCACACACACACACACACACACACACACACACACCCACACACCTTCACTTTCTCTTGCAGAAACGAGAGATGTGGGGGGAAGGGAGTTGGCAAAAGTCCTCACTGGAAAGTGATGAGATTCCTGTCCTTGGAGCTCTCTGCACACAGGGGAGGCCTAAGGAGGCCGCCTCCGAGTCTGTGCTCTCTAAAAAGTCTCCTGGAAGGAACACACACAACCACCCCTGGACTCCGTGAAGTCAAACATCCTGACCGTGTCAGAGTGGAGGAACCCACAGTCACAGCATCCACCCCAGCCCTGGCGGTGTAGTAGTTTATGTATTGGGTTGCTAACGCAAGGCCACCAGTTCTAACCCACCAGTTGCCCCACTGGCAAAAGATAACAATTTCTGCTCCCCTAAAGCGCTCCAGCCTTGGAAAACCACAGGGGCAGTTTTGCCTTGCCCATAGTGTCTCTGGGAGTCAGAATCGACCCCATGGCAGTGAGTCTGTTCGTTTGCTTTAGTATGTACAAGGAGAGCTTCAAAAAGTTCACTCAGCTCAAAATTGCCATGGACTTGTGGCTGCCCCCTCTGTTATGAGCTCCATGGACCATCTCCCCCCCCCCCCAAATTTATTTTTCCCAAACAACCTTTTCTCCCAATTGTGTGGCTTCTAGGTCACTAGGTAACAGGGTCAGGCAGGAAGTTTGCTTTAAAGTATTTCTTTTCTTGCTTTAATGCCAGCTACATTTCACTGATGTCAGGAGAGGCCAGTGCCTGGAGAAGGACATCGGGTTGGGTAAGGTAGGGGGCAGCAGTAGCCAAGGAAGGCCCTCAATGAGATGGTTGGACACCGTGGCAGCAGCCGTGGACTCTGGCACAGGAACCACGTGAGGATGGCCCAGGACTGACTGCGGTTTCCAGGACTGATCGCTGTCTCCTTCCGTCATGCACAGGGTCACTGTGGGTGGGAACCCAGCCAGTGGCACCGAACAACCCCAATACCTTCTTTGGTTTTTATTTTCTCACAGCAACCTATGAATTAAGGTCATTCCAAAGGGGTTGCAGTCGTCCATGGACAGGGAACCGTGGGAAATGCAAGCCGGATGGGGCAGAGGGTTTGGAACGTGGTGAATGGATCCTGTCTGGAAGCGGGGACTGTCTGAGAGGTGCTGACCTCTGGTCTGTTGATGAGCCGTTCCAGCGTGGTTGTGGGTTACTGTCAACTATCTCAGCTCCGACTCACGGCGACCCACGGGCAGCAGAGTCCAGCCCTGCCGGGCCCCGCGATGTCTTCCTCCAGACTGCGCCCGGGTTGGGGTCCACTGTCCCAGCCATGACATCCATCCAGCTCACTCTCTACGAAGCCTGCGCTTTCTCCGGGGCTGCCGTTGACATCGGAGGTGCTGAGGTGTCCGTGCAGCCGGCGGCTGACCAAAAAGCCTGAGGTGGGAGTCCACCCACAGGGCCTCAGAAGCAAGGGCTGGCGGACTCCTTTGGAAAAACCCAGCTGTCAGCCACAGAGGGACCCCACACAAGGGCTCGCTGTGTTAGTCTGGATAGACTAGAGACACAAATTCATAAACACTCATGTGTATATGAGAGTTTTGTGCACAAGAGCAACTGCACATTAAGAAAACATCTCAACCCAGTCCAGGTCATAAGTCCAATATTAGCCCAGACATAAGTCTGATACTAGCCTATATGTCTGATACCAGTCTATAAAGTCTTCAGATTCTGGAAGCACATATAATGACACCAGGACGATCACAGGCCAGTAGGTGCAGAGTCTTGTGTATCCAGTGACAGTAGAAGCATCCCAGCGCTGGCAGGGGTCTCCCCATGGCTCCTTCAGTTTCCCAGGCTAAGGGTCTATCAGTGTGCTGCCATGTGTCTTGTCAGCTGCAATGTCTCCCAGGGAGTCAGCCTTGTGTCTTGTCAGTAAAGCGTCTCCAAGGGACTGAGGAGTGAGTCTCTCACCTCTGAGGGGAAAATACAGCCAGATTTCCCAGAATTCTCAAGAGAAAGCCATGCCCACACAGAGGTCTCAATGACTATCGCTCCAGATTGACAGGTGTAGACTCCACCCCTACTCTTAATCCTCAAATTGTCACCAGACGAGGTGCCTGCCACACGGGCAGAATGTCCGGCTTCATTCAGAGGCACCTGGCTTTGTGGACCGTGGCACCTGCAGACAGAAGCATGTGTGGAAGGGTGGGGATGAACCAATGCATGGAATACAAAGCCACACCAGCCTGTGACCTTTCCAGAAGCCACGGGAAGGGTCAGGGTCCAGAGGGACATTTGGGGTCACGTGGCTTGTGTAACTGGCTCTGTAGCATCTGTGTCTCCTGGGTCTAAGACCACCCCCATCTTTCTTTGGGCAGTGCCCCCCCCCAGTTCTTCCTGGATGCTCTTCCTTGGTGTGGAGCCATGATTTGCTGAACCCCACTGCCTTTGGGCTTCTCTGCCTCATAGGGACCCTGCAGGGTGGGGCCCAACTGCCCCTGGGGGTTTCTGAGGCAGTCAATCTTTACGGGAGCAGACAGTGATTGGTGTGGGCTGGGCAGATGCCATTGGGACACAGGCCTGGGGATCCCCTGGAGCCATGTGTCTACAGACGCAGAGCAGGCGTGCAGCAGACCCGCTGGCCACCTTGGAGGCGAGGGGAGGAAACACACTGGGTTGGACATCACCAGGGCATGGAGTTTTCAGAGGCACATGTCAAGGTGTGGGCCAGGGAAGCCAGCAAGGCTAAGACATTGACACTCAGGCCTTTAAGAGTTCCACCTCATTCTCTCTCTCTCTGCACCTCCCGGGCGAAGAAACACCCTCTCGCCACTGGCTTCTCCTGTGTCACGCACACCGTTCCGCTTAGGCCTCTAAGCTTTCTGTTCAGGTCACCACCCGGTGCCTCACGTTAAGGAAGCGCACAACAAAAGTCTCGAGGGGGCGCATAAAAACGCGGTGCTTTTCCAGAAACTGAACCCTGTTAATTTCACTGGGTTTTTTATGAAGACCATAAAAAGCACTCCGCAAAGTGACTGCAGAAGGACAGTGCCTCTCAGAGCCGCCTCTCAGAGACATCTCAGCGCAGGAAAGGACAGACGACAGAGAAGGCAGCGGCTGCCTGCCCTGGAGGAAGGAGTCGCTGGAAACCTGATGCGGAGTCTTTGAAACAGAATGGAAGTGGAACACTGTCGGAGAAGGTGCCCGCTGCTTTCTCAAAGGAGAGTTGGTTATGGAGACAGAAAAGTACAGATATATATATATATATATGTATATCTGTATATGTATATATGTATACATACATATATATATATAAGAGAGAGATAGAGATAGATAGATAGATAGAGATTAAGCCAAAAAGTATTGCCTTCCAAATCACAGAAACTTATTACATACAAATGTCAAAGTGCAGCGCTATTGCTTCTGGGTGGGCTCTACCCTGGGCTGACATCCACATGGTCGGTGGTTTGAACCCACCAGCCGTCCCTCGGGAGAAAGACGAGGCTGTCTGGTCCCGGAAAGATTTACGGCCTCAGAAACCCCAGGGGGTGATCCTGCTCTATTCCGTAGGGTCGCAACGAACGAACTGAAGTTAACTTGATGGCTGTGAGTTTGTACAATTC
>PVJH01037466.1:0-17915 GCA_004026705.1 Nesogale talazaci | reverse complement strand
TTAAGGAGCAGAGTACCAAACACACCCTCTATTAGCCCTGGGTGAAATGAAACAGCAGATCAAAGGCCTAGAAACAAATTTGGGTGTAACAAGAGTATGGTGACCTACTTCCATGCCCACTGCTTCCTGACATCCCTAACACTGGCCCTGCCTCAGGGTCTGCTTCCTCACTTTGACCTTGGCGTGGAAATGAGCGAGGCGGTGGGGTAGGGGCGGGGAAGGGGTGAATCCCCCCCCTTCCCCGCCCACAGAAAGGAAGCAGCCCTGCGGGGGCCGGGCACTCACCCTGATCATCATCTCGCGCTCTATGATGCTGTCCTCCAGGGAGAACATTTCCGACACCGGCCTCTCCTTCACCGGCTCCTTTTTGACGCGCTCCTTCACGCTGGTCAGGTCGGGCTCGGAGATGGAGGGCCCCAGGGCGGCGCCGTTCACGGGCGGCGGGTCGGCTCGCGAGGAGGCGCTGGCCACCTTGGCCGGGCCGGGCCGCAGCACGCGGGCTCCTCGGGCGGCGGTGGGCTGGCGGGCCGGCTCCTGGCGCAGCGCGCCGTTGCTCACGCTCTTCCTGGGGCCGGGGTACTCGGGCGGGGGCTTGTTGGGGATGCGGGCCAGGGCGGCTTGCAGCTGGGCGCTGTACTCCATCTTCTCGCGCAGCGCCGGGATCTGCAGCACGGGGGCCTGGGCCTCCTCGTCCTCCTCGCTCTCGCTGCTGTGGATCAGCATGGTGGCGTCCGAGAAGGTCTTCTTGTGGTGATACGGGGGCAGCGGGGGCACCTCGTGGCCCCCAGGGGGCCCCTCGGGGGGGCCCTGCTCGCGGAGCGTGTTGCGACGCGCCAGGGGCAGGTTGAGCGACTTGAGCGTCATGGCCTCCATGCCCCGCACCATGTGGTTCATCACCTCCAGGCTGTGGCGCTTGCGGGCGGCGCCGTGGTGCTTGGCGGCCGTGAGGGGCTCGCTGACCTCCTGCAGGGACTGGTGCACCACCGGCGAGCTGTCCTCCTGGAAGGTCTTCACCGAGAGCTGCACCTTGCGCGTCACCAGGTCCGGGCTGCTGCCGCTCACGTACTTGTGGCGGTGGCTGGCCAGGTCGGGCGTGCTGGTGGCCGGCCGGGGCAGCGGGTAGGGGGGCGGGGGCCGGAAGAGATAGTTCTTGAGCATGTGCGCCGCGCTGCAGGGGTGGCCGCCCTGGAGCTGCATGTTGGCCAGCTCGGGCGTGCTCACCGTGTGGGAGATGGCACTTGCCCCGGGCTTGCTGGGCACCATGGCGTTCTTTGGGCTTAGGTGGTCCGCCGGACTGACCAGTTTGTGACTGTAGCCCCCCGGGAGCCCATAGGGCACCGTGTAGGGGTGTCTCTCGCGCATCTCCGGCTGGCTGTACACCAGGTCCTCGGGCTGGTTGTAGGCGTGCGTGTTGATGATGTTGAGGTTCCGCAGTGACTGGCTCTGGCAGTCCGTGTGCACCACCCCCCGCTTCTTCTGCCGCATGACGGTCTCGTAGTCGGGGGTGGGTCTGTAGGAAGGGACAATGATTGCACTGTGCCGGTGGCTGGGGATGTAGTCAGCACGCATGATGTCGCTCCCAGGGATGCTGAGGTTGGAGGACATGGGAGATGCCTGCATGAAGCTTTGCGAGCAGTTGAGGGAGTTCACGCTGTGCACGCTGCACACGCTGCCATTGGTGATGGTGCCGTTCAAATAATTTAAGTCCAGGCTGTTGTGAGAGTTGCAATACAAGGCTTCCTCATTCCCATGGAAAATGCTGTCTAGGGGAAGTCAAACAAAAGCACGTGAACCCTCATGCCATCGTATTGTGAAAGTTCAGCGGCACATTCAAGGGGAACGGGGGGTGGACACTTTAAATTGAAATGATTCAATGTAAAAATCACTCAGTCTTTCTAGTTATTAAACTGAAAACCGGGTACCTTCTTAGATAATATGCCAACACATAGGAATGAATATTCTAAAGCAGGGGTGTCAAACTGAAAATAGAAAATATTGGTATGAAGAAAATAGTGTCTAGGCACTAGTACAGTTAGGCTTCATAACAATTTTTTTCTATTTTCATTTTAATTTCAGAGCATCAGGGACCACATGCAGCCACAGGGCTGCTAATTTGAAAGCCCTGTTCTAAAGGAATACTTTAGAACACCGAAGGGGCGGTGGGGCAGGAACCAAACTAAGCAAAGAAAAGGAGGCCTCTTTGGGGCAGCTATGGCCTGAGTACACACTCCATTGGTTATGAGCTTTGAAACCAAGTGAAAAGGACCCTCCCAAGGACCACGTCTACCCACAGAGCTCAGAAACTCTGGGGAAAAAAAAAAAAAAAACAGCTCTCTCAAATTCACTGTCATGGAGTCAATTCCGACTCAGAGGAACCCGATAAAAGATGGGGCAGAACTGCCCCTGTGGGTTTCCAAGACTGTTTCCTGAAGCAGAAAGCCTCTTCGCTCCCCTGAGCAGTAGCTGGTGGCTTCCAATTATAGGACTTCTGTGTCAGGAGGCCAGGATATTCAACAAGTGCCGCCAATCGGGCACTGCCTGGAGCTGCTCTTTGTGACTTCCAATTAGAAAGGTCCCCTTTGTTTGCCAGGCTGTAGAATGCTCAGAAAGTCACAAGACAGTAATGCAACCAGCATTTTAGCATAAGCAGCTAGCTGCTGATTAGCAGTAAACAAAATCAAGCAAACAAACAAACAAAAAAACCCCTCATGGCCAAGAGTTGATTTTGACTCATACTGACCGTGTAGAACAGGTAGAACGGACTTTGTGGGTCTGCAAGACTACAATTCTTTCTTTCTTTCTTTTAACCTTTTGTTTGTTTGTTTGTTTGTTTTGGGGGCATCACTGTCCGCTGGTAGGAGACCCCGTCTTGCTGCAGGATTTGAACCTCTAACCCAGTGGGCTGCAGTCCGGCGCAGAACCACCACACCACCAGGGCTCAGTCCTGACGACACTTCTTTAAAAGACTACAAAGCCTCATGTTTTTCCTGCAAAGTAGCTGTTGGATTTTGAACTGCTGACCTTGTGGCTAGTAGCCACCAGGGCTCCTGAATCAGCAACCACTGGTGGCAAAATAAGACTGAATCGGGAGTTTTTTGGTCTTTGCCTGAAACCCTCCTGGAGGTTTGATTTTATGATTTGGTCAATCAATCAAACATTAGTAACAGTTTAATAGACTCCTAGGAAGAAGAGAGAAGAAAGAAAATATTGTCTCCGGAAGATTCAGTCTTGGAACCCCTAGATGGGGATGGGCCACCAAGAGTTGAAATCCACACGATGGCAGTAGGGTGGGGTGGGTTTTCTATGGAGTTTAGGTGCCTTCTCACAGACACCGGTGTGGCAGTCATGTGCTTATGTTAATTTCATGGTTGAGATGTAGGGGTGGAGTCTAGCCTGTTAATCTGGAGCTAGCCATTGAGTAGCCAATAAGGCCTCTGTGTGGGCATGGCTTTCTCCTGATTCGTCTGGGAAATCTCACGATGTATCCCCCGTGGAGATGAGACGCTATCTTCCCCAGTTGTTGGGAGTTAGTCTCAGGGACAACGAACTATGGAGAAGACAAGTGGCAGCATCTGAGGAACTGGACGAGCCGGAGGAGAAGCCACACAGCCTTACCCTGACGACCAGACCTCTGAAGCTGAAGAAGCTATGTGGAGATCCCTGCCAGCACTGAGCTGCTTCTACCACTACTGGATGCTGTTGATGGACCCTGAGCCTTGGAAGCGAGGAGCCATGGGGAGACCCCTGCTGGAGCCGGGACTCTGCACCCACTGACCTGTGACTTCATGAGTCGGAAGGAGACTTTATAGACTAATATCGGGCATATGGGCTAATATCGAACTTATGACTTTGAACTGACTGGTTTGGGATGTTTTCTCAATGTCCTATTCCTCTTGTATATAAACCTTATCCATATATCCGTATGTGTGTCTATGAGTTTTTTCCTCTAGTCTACCCAGACTAACACACACAGGGAAACTTCATTCGCCTGCTTAGGAGAAGCACTGCTTAACAAAAGCCTCTGGGCTGTCTTTGCTTTGATTCTCACACTTGAACGGCACAGAGAGATAGGAAATGGCCCAGACACGGCAACCCAGAAACATTAAGCAGAGTGAAGAGCCAAGACACAGCTTTTCCCAGGCAAGGCCCAGATTCTAGCTGGAGGATGGAAGTCAGCGTGCTCTCTTTCTCTTTGAGTTACCGTACATACTCACATAAGCCAAGTTTTCTCAGCACACTTTTAATGCAGTTTTTGTGGTAAAATTAGGAGCCTTGGGTGATATTCAGGTTGGATTATACTCGAGTATATATGGTTTTTAGTTTTTGTTTGGGGGGCATCACTGTCCTCTGGTGGTGGGAGTAGGAGGCCCAGCCTTGCTGCTGGGTTTGAACCTCCAACCCAGTGGGCCACAGTTCCGCGCACAACCACCACACCACCGGGGCTCAGCCCGTCTATATGGTATTTTAAGGACTAAATGAGAAGGTACTTAGCACAGGCTCAGAACAGAGGCTGCCACAAAGAGCTCTGTAAATGTTTCTTGTTCTTACTTAGTTACAAGCTAAATGTTACTGAAATGGGCCTTTCCACACCTTCTGCAGGTGTGTGACAGAAGAATGGAACACAAAAGCTAGCGTCAGGGATGGAGATGATCATGTGTCGGGATTCCCGGACTCTCTTGACAGCGTGACAAGTAGCCAGACCCTGGCTCTGAAGGTGCAGGCACTCAGCGGGGCATGCGGGCATCATCCTCTCTCTGTGATCCTGTGCCCCAATGTCCCCATCTTTGTCACATGAAGGGACAGGGAAGGGAGGAGTTACCTTGTGAAGTGTGGGTCTCCAAGTAGTGCTCACCACATTGGACATGCATGGGCGGCAAGATGTATGGCTGCTGCCTGGGCTGAAACAGAGAGCACAGCAGTGGGGGGGCAGCCGGGATGGAAGCGCCATCGGTGCACGGGGGAATCAGCCCCGCACCGGATGATCCCCGGCCACCAGATCCATGCGGCAGGCCCCTGTTATGCTCAACCCTCTGACCCCCGTTTCCTCCTCACCCATCCCCCCATCTCGTCACCACATTTGAGGCAGGAAAAAAAAACGAGGAGGGAGAAATAAGGCAATGCAAGGTCAGAAGGTGACGGCAACCAGAAGGCTGGTTGCAGCTACCGTCAGATCCACAGGAGCTGGTCCGCCACTGGCTCGCCCACTCTCTGCCTCTGACAGGGGCAGTCCTACCACTTCCTATCGCCCTCTGTTGGTGGAAGATATTGGAGTTTTCTTTCCCTGATGGGTTTCCGCCTTACACAGGTTCCAGTTTTCACCGCACTTACTACCTATTTGCAATGCTCTTTATGCATTCTTTGAAAGACAGACTCAGAGCAGGTACATAATTATGTCTGGTGTTAGAAATTAATAAAGAGTATGAGGAAGGATACATGGTCTCCTATTCAAATTTGGGTCCCTCCCGTGGTGCCTGTGACCCCATTCACCACACACATGAGGACTTCAAGAACCGGGCTGGCATTAAGGTGGGCTCAGGTCAGACTTACAAAAACATCTCAATTGTCACCTTGAGTCAATCAGTGCAAGCTAAAGAAGAGACTACAACTAACTTGGAGAAAAAAAGCAGAAGCAATACTTAGATTACCATATTTGTCAAACCATAAGACGTACCTTTTCCTCCAAAAGTGTGTATGTGGGGAGGGGGGAAGGGGAAATGAAGGTGTGTCTTATAATCTGAAGGTGTGGTATCCCAGAACATTTATTAAGATCCCAAGCACCCGCTTACTGTCTACTGCTATTTGCCTGCTGTGGATTGCTATGTGTTCTGGGGAAGTCCCACCTCCTGGAGTCTCAATGTCAGTCAGGTCATATGATTGGCACAGCACACCCAATGAAAGTAATGATGGTTCTTAACACCACAGTTGAGCTTATGCTGTTAAATATTAGCGTGGTTTGCTTTATTTGAATAAATATTTTAGTACACTGGTACTGTTTCATTAGAATATTTTTTCTTGTTTTCCTGCTCTAAAAACTGGGTACATCTGATGGTCAGGTGTGTCTTATAGTTCAAAAAAGGCAGTGTAAAAAAAGTGGGGGAAAAAAGTGTAAGTTTAGATCACTTGCTAATGAGATCTGAGTCAGTCATTTAAACTCATTAGGTCTAATTTTTTTTTTTTTTTGGTCAATAAAAGGCAGTTTCCTACCCCTGATCCTCCCTGCTTGTACAGCCTGATCCATTTGACTTACATATTCATACTCGCTTGGTGCCATCAAGGTGATTGTACCTCAGAGCATTCCTGGAGGACAGGGTAGAACTGCCTCTGTGAATTTTGAAGACCAATAACTCATTTATGAGACTAGAAAGCCTCATCTTTTTCCCAGAGTGGCGAGTAGTTTCAAACTACTGACCTTGTGGTTCGTGTCCTACATGAAAGCTCCTGTGCTAGCAGTGACACTCAGAATAAACTTGACAGTACACAAGAACAACCATTTCCTTTACTACAAACAAGATGCTTGAATATAGAAAGAACAAATCAAGGCTGTCAGAGATAAACTGAGCAAAGCAAAGGTATTACATCAGTGTTCTTAAATATTCTCACATATCTCTTTGGCTGGATTTTGATATACAATGTTACTACCATGTTGTTCTCCCGTAAAATATGTTCTCTCTAGAAAATGATGATGGCAACATATGTACAAAGGTTCTTGACACACTAGGTGGATGTATGGATTGTGATAAGAGTTGTAAAAGCCCCAATAAAATGATTTTTTTTTTGGCATCACTGCTCTCCGGAATAAAATGATTTTTAAAAGAAAAATATGTGTATGTTCTCTCTCAGCTTTCCAAGGAAGGACAGCAGTTCTACAGCAGAGTTTTCAGAGAACGGGGGAAAGAAACAGGTGGCAAAAGCAGGGCTTGCTTCCCACCATCTCATTTAAAAACAAAAAGAGGTGACTCAAAGTATTCAGGCAAAGGACAGTGGTAGTCACTCCTTCAAATGTCATTTTACGGTTACATATTCCATTTCTTTCTTGATCTGCTCACACAAAGACATCTCTGGAGACAGTGTTGGGAACAGCAGAATGACAAGAAAAATTGCAGCTGGTATCCCAAGTTATCATCAAGGAAGCCAAGGGGATAGGGCATCGTATGTTTCTTGCTTTCCTTCAACACAAGCAACCCTTGGTGTGAAGGTTTAAAAGGGCAGGGGAGAGGGGGAAGCCCTGAAGCTGGCTTCCTGCAGATTGTCTTTATCCAAACAAATAGGAACACTCCTGCGTCCTCTGTAGATAATCATGACAAGAGAGCAGAAGTAAGATCAGCTTAAGCCGCTGTGTCTCCTGCTGTGTTCAACTGAGGGTTAATGGAAAGCCATTTCACTCATTAAGTCTGTTGACTTAAAAGAAGCAAGGGAAGCACACGAGACAATGACTCTTCGAGACAATGACTCTTCGCAAGCGTGGCTCATACGGAAACCAGGGCCAGGAACAGTGTGCTGGGGCTCTGGGGCAAAAGTCCGTCACTTTCTGGATCTCTGAGCCCACATGGAGGAGACAGGGGCCACCACTGAGGTGAAATCATTGACACGGAGACCCAGGATTTACTATGGGGTGGGGTGGTGGCACAACTCTAAAGGTTACAAGGTCATGTTCAGAAAAAGAAAACAAACCATCTGCTTAAAACCTTCCTTCCAAAAGGCAGGTTAAAAGTGCCCTCAGTGCCGACACTGCTTATGAAGACAATGAGAATGCTATTCTCCTGTGGGCTTGACCGAATAACTCATTTAGAAAAAGAAGGGCAACGTGGTTAATAGGTTTTTCTTTTTACTTTTTTTGGGGGGGCGGGGCATCACTGCCCTCAGGGGGTGGGAGGAGGAGGCCCAGCCTTTGCTCCGTGGAGCTGGAATCGAACCTCCGTCCCAGTGGGCCGCAGCGCCGCGCACAGCCACTACGCCACCGGGGCTCAGCCCCTTCTTTTTCTTTTTTAAGTAATAATCTAAAGCATAACTGTTACTGGACTACCTCATCAAGAAAACTAAGGGTGACATGGTTGTTAGACTTTTCTTTTTTCCTTTTAAAATAATACTCTAAAGTATAATTGTTACTTAAAACAGGCAAAAAAAGAGAAAAAATTCCAAAGGAGACTAATTCTCTAGTATCTTATATCACCCCCAAATAAATCTAAAAATAAGACTAGTCTAAGACAGAACACATGCACTGAAGTCAGCGCTGTGTTTCACATGACGAACTGAGCGATGAAAAAACAACAACAAAAACCCCTCAATGTTAAGTAAAACCACGGGTCCATTCCAGTTCTGTTGACTAATTGAAACCTGAGAAATAAAGGTGTGCAATCAGTGCCCCCCACTGAAGAGTCTACCTTGGCTAAGTGAATCTTTGCTTATTAGAAAAGCATTTTGGAACTAGTGATCAGTGTGTGTTCATGGCGTGAATTTAACTGCAAGGTTGGTGGCTCAAGTTGACCCAGGCGGACCTCAAAAGAAACACCAGGAGATTCTACTCAGAAAAAGAGCAAGCACTGAGCAGGCTACGGAGATTGTCCTACTCTGACATGTGGAGTCACCAGGAGTTGAACTCGAGGCAATGCACCAGAAATAATTTGTGGCACTTATAACCAAAGAGATAGCTCTTTGTAAGAACCAGCTGAAGCTAGCCACCATAGTTCTACAGCAACAAATGAGCAACAGTCAGTTGACCGCCGAGGGAATGCAGCCTTGGCAGCTGGAATGAGATGGCCTCAGCTCCCTCAGGAGTAGACCCTGAGCTTCACTGAAAGAAGTGTGGGCTGTGGACAGGTACTTGGGGCGTAGTGTGGATACAATCACACTTGATGAACCGACGGATGACTTTCTGAGTTGTCACTGGGCCGCATCACTTTCCCTCGCAAATTAATAACAAAAGCACACCGTAAGGCATCCCAGTGGTCATCCCACTTGATTACTGGAGATTACATACATACCAAGGAGGACCGGCTCCAGGTGGGCTGGCGTCTGATGGGGGGTGGAGAATTTGATTGTCTACATGAAAGGGTGAAAAATGAAGATGGTCAATATTACCTACCAGGTATAACAAAGATGGATAAGCTGGGGGAGGGAGAGGAGGGAGAAAAAGACCAGTTGGGTAAGATTTAGATCAAAAGCCACAAAATATAAAGATTGTTTATTTCTGGAACTGAAACTAAGAATTATTTTAATCTCTTTGGGGATTCTTTTTTTAAATGTCTGGAGCATATGATACTTTTATAGAAAGATTTACAAAGTAGTATTAAAATAATGAGGGTTATAGCTAAAGAAAGACAGGAAGAAAATAAACATAACTGAACAAAATCATTGTAAGCATTTAATTATCCATTTGATAAAAATAAAACATTTCAGTTTTTTAAAAGGAAAAAATATTTTTAAATGCCCCAAGTCAAAAAACAGATTGAAAATGGACAAAGTCTTCCTGAAGATGATCACAGCAATACACTTTACTAAGATATTTTAATAAAAGATAAATCTTTATTTAAGATATTAAGAGACTGTGATAATGATTATACAACTATTCTTGATATGATCGAATTACTGAATTTTTATGTATAGATCAATTGCTAATGAAACTGTCAACAATGTATCAAGATACAATTATTTATTAAGATTTATCTGATCAGACAATTTGTGGTGTAAGAAACAACTTTTTTTTTAATGTAGAGATCTGGACTTCAGACATACTGGGCACAAGAGACAGGTGGAGAGCCTGAACTGATTGCTTGGAAGTAAGTTTTCAGTTTTGAACAGAAACTATCCCAGAAAGTTATCTTTGAACTAAACAACTACTTAATAAAGAATGCTGACCTGTAGTACTGTGTGTGCATATGCATACACATATAGATGCATATACACATACACATATATAACCGATTAGTTGAAAAATACCTTCAGTATGGATTTAAAGTCCTTGTTAAAATATAAAACCCTCACAGCTGGAGGATTGGCATCATCATCATCATCATCATAACAGAGAAGAGATTGAAGTTGTCCAGTAGTTCATTTTACTTAGATCCAAAATCAATGTCCATGAAAGCAGCAGTCAAGAGCTGGAGTGACATCGTGCATGGGGCAAATCTGCTATGAGCGGTCTCTTTCAAGTGTCCAAAAGCATGCTAATTTGAAAACCAAGGTGTGCCTGGCCCAAGTCATGTTATTTTCACTTATCTCATATGGATGCCAGAGATGAAAAATAAAAATGGAAGAACTGATAACGCTTGACTGTAGAGTTGGCGAAAAATATTAAATATATCCTGGGCTGAGTCAGGGTGTAGTATAACACTAACGAAATGTACATTCCTCTAGTTCTTCAAGGCTTCTTCCCCCACTATCATGATCCCATTTCTACCTTACAAATCTGGCATGTACACTGGTACAGATAAGAGCTCTTCACACATAGAATCCAGGACAGATAAACCCCCAGAAACAGTAATAGGAGTAGCGATACCATGAGAGGAGGGGAAAAGTGGTGAGAGAAGGGGAACCAATCGAAATGATCAACATATTAACATTCCCCCTCGGGGACAAATGACAGAAACATGCATGAAGGGAGACAACGGACAGTGTATTATAATGAAAATAATAATAATTTATAATTTATCAAGGGGGCGATATTGATCAAGGGTAGGAGTGGAGGGAGGTAAAAAAGAGGAGCTGATACCAAAGACTCAAGTAAAAAGAAAATATTTTGACCATTATGATGTCAGCATATGTACAAACATGCTTGATACAATTGATATATAGGTTGCTACAAGAGCTCTAAAAGCCCTGAATAAAATGATTTATAAAAACAAAATAACTGTATCATGGGTTGCTAGAAAAATGACCACATCTGTCTTAGACATATAAGCATAGCTGGAATGCTTCTTAGAAGCTGTGGCAGTCACCTAGTCTGGTGTCAATTTGAGGATTAAGAGTACAGGGATGGAGTCTAGCCTGTCAATCTGGACACAGCCAATGAGACCCCTCTGTGGACATGGTTTTCTCCTGATAATTCTGGGAATTCCAACTGCTCTTCCCCCTTGAAGGTGAGAGACTCACTACTGAGTCCCTTGAAGATGCTCTACTGACAAGACACAAGGTGGGCTCCCTGTGAAACATCCTGGAGGAGACATCACATGGGTTTACCCTGATGGAACCAGATCTCTGAAGAGGGAAACGCCACGTAGAGACTCCTGCCAGTGCTGAGATGCTTGAGAAGCCACAGAGAGACCCCTGCCAGTGCTGACATTGCTTCTACCACCACTGGATACACAAGACTATGCACCCACTGGACTGTGATCTTCCTGCATTCAGCATCATCACATGTGCTTCGTGATCCTGAAGAGGCCTTAAGGATTGGTATCAGACATATGGGCTAATATTGAACTTACAACCTTGGACTGGACTGGGATGTTTTCTCAATGTTCAATTGCTCTTGTATATAAACCTCTTTTTTTTTTCTTTAATCATTTTATTGGGGGTTCATACAACTCTTAGCAAATCCAATCATACATCCATTGTATGCAAAGCACATTTGTACCTTTGATGCCATCATCATTCTCAAAACATTTTCTTTCGACTTAAGTCCTTGATATTGGCTCCTCCCTTTTCCATCCCCTCCCTGTCCCGCCCTCCCTCATAAACCCTTGATAATTTACAAAATATTCTCATTTTGTCTTCTCGAACACTGTCTGATGCCTCCCCTTGATAATTTACAAAATATAATTTTGTCTTGTCTGACGCTGTCCAATGTCCCCGTTGTCCATACCTCATGGAGGATGTTATATCCAGATCCTTATAATCAAATCTCTTTCTCATACACATGTAAGTGTCCATGGATTTGTTTCTCTAGTCTACCCATACCAACGCAGAAGCAAAGCTGTTTAAATTTAGTCTAAATTGTTTTGGACATGTCATCCAGAGGGCTCAGTCCCTGGAGAGGGGCGTCGTGCTTGCTAAAATGGAGCATCAGTAAAAGGGAAGAAGGTCCGGGACAGAGTGCACTGATACAGTGGCTACCAGGGGTTCCAGCACAGAAACATCTGAGGGGTTGGCTTTACTGTGTTATACACAGCGGCTGGGATGAACTTGAGGACCCCAGCAATAGCAACAATGGAGCCTGTGCGGATACTGACCTGCAACTGTACCAAGACTTGCAGGTGCATGTGGGGTCTACTGGTATCTATTTGGGTCTGTGCATTTTATTCTCCTCTTTGTAAAATTTCCCATGATGTTTCTCTATGAGAAAGAGTTGTGTACTCTGTGTGGGTTTTAGAAAGGGAGTCTCAAGAGGTTAGACACCCCCCACATTTGGTGAAGAAAGAGAAAGCAACAATTATTGCAAAAGAAGTAAGTAAAAACAGAATTTCCATCCCACGATGCTCATTAATATTAGAGAAGGGAGGGGAGAGGGCACAGATGAAAATACCAGTGCTCAGTCAACTTCAGAGGAAGGCCGCAGGAACGCTGCCATGAACCCATTTCTCATGGCTGGATTTTTTTTTTCCTTCTCATTCACGCGACAGAAGCCAACTGTGGAACTCCAGTCCCTATCAGCCAGCCACCCCAGTCAAAAGCAAGAAGGGAACAAGCTCAAGGGCTGTGTGCGTGTGCCCGGAGCCTGTCTCCGTAAGGAAGAGGAAGGAGTCTGCTTAATTTGGCACTCCCTGGTCAGTCTTTCCTCTGCGTGACATCTACAGACCTTGCTGGCATGCCTAGTACGATCGGATATAGTCGTAGGCCCCAATGTTCAGTGAGTGGCTTGCAAGAGCCGCCCAGGTGGAGAGAAAGGGCTGCGCTGACCCCACGGCCCAATTTTAAAGTGGCCTCGCCCTGCGGCAGGGCCTGCTCCAGGCCACACTCCTCCGCAGGGTTTGGACATGTCCTCTGGGAGGCTGGGGGGTAGGAAGCAGCCACGCTGGCATTTACATCCCCGCCGCTCTTTGAAACAAAATTAAACACCTTGGGTTCCCCAACAGCGGGATACGCTCGGCCAAGGAGCGCCTTTTGAAGGCAACCGAGGAAAAGACGGTGCCCGCGACCGCCGCAGCACGCCATGGCTGAGGTCAGGGCCCGCCGAACTTGGCTCTTGTCAGACTCCCCTTTTATCATCTGTACCTTCCAAATTAAATCATAGCTATAGGTGCATGCGCTCGGATTGGTGACATCTATTAGTGTCTTCCGGTTCTCCCTCTAATTACCCCGGCCTCTCATTGACAGTCAGCCACATGACATGACCCGGGAGCCCACGCGGGGCGAGCCAACTGTGTCAGCCGAGAGGGCCGGGGATGACAGGCGGGCCTGCGCTTTCAAGTCGGCTCGTGTCTCGGCTGCCCGCTTCTGAACACGCTCCGCGTCTGACACCCGGGGCGCCCGGGCCAATCGGGGGCTGCTCGGTGACTCCACGCTCAGAGCAGAGGCTAATACGGGTCAGCGCGTCCGGGAGTGCCACACGCCGAGTCAATTTGCGGAATGACTTCTCTCGGGCACACGTACCGTGTTGGGCAGGGTTCCTCATTAAGTAAGTCCCTGCACCCCTGCCTGGCTTCCCCTTCCTTCTCGGCTTCTAAAAGGAAGGAGGAGGGGGCAAGTGGGAACGACCCACCTGCACTGCACCCCTACCACAGGGAGGGTGCGGGGACCCGGGGCAAACATTGCAGGCCAGCGCAGTGTCTACTTACTCGGTGCAGATTTTGTTTTGTTTGTAAAACTTGTGCCGTAGAGTAAACAGTCGTGAAATGTATTTGGCATTTTCGATGTCATCCTTGGAAAAGAAGAGAGGGAGAGAAAATAAACCTGGGGTGAAAATCATGTGCGCGGGACTGTAGAGGCACTTCAGTCGGATTATTCTGCACAGGACCACTCCATCCCCCCTCCTTTCCTGCACTCCACACAATACCGGTTGGGCAGGCACGCCAAGGTGGCTGTCCGGCCGGTCCTCCAACCCTCCAAAGCGACTGGCCACTGCGGTCCACTGGAGAACATGATGCCCAAGGTACGAGGATGGTACTGATGAACGGGCATAAATTACATAACTCCACCCCAAACTCTTGATTAACAAGTGAATCAAGGCTGAACTTGGGGATAAGGTGCTGACATTTTTAGATGAAGACAGCCAGATGTATGGACAGTGCTGCTTCTCCAGAAAGACCACTCTCTTAGCTAACTTCATTTCTGCCTGGAGCGGGGCATGGTAGAGCACTTCCACACCAGCTGGGGACAGAAAATAACCATTCAAGAGAACCAAGAATGGATTCCTTAGGGCTGGAATGAGAGTGCAGAGGAAGCCCACACCACTGACTCCATAAAGCAGGTGGGGGAAGCCTAAGCCAAGGCAGCCTGCCCAAAATATTGCACCAGCACTCACTCCCCTGGACCCGAAGCAGCCCTGGCCAATGAAAGCCAGCAGGGGCAAGTACTGTGAAGACTCTCGTCAGGAGAAGGTTTCCTTTCTCCAGAAACATCCTTCCTCTGAAGAGCAGCACACTGGGAGATGAGCACGGGGCAGCGAGCTGCCGGCTGTGTTGTCTCTGCCTGGGGGTCCACGTGGCTCACCGTGTGAAACAGGCTGGTCTCTTCTTTGTTGGGGATCTCCACGAGAATGGTGGACTTGTTGTGAGTGATACTCGCGATGTCATTCCACCTGGTCAAAAGAAAAGGCAGGTGTTACCCAAAGGCATTGCCCACCATGATGCCTGCAGTGTTCGGGTTGAGGGAGATCTGATAATCTCAAGTGGAGCGTTATAAATCTTGATTCAATGATCATGTTTTAAGGCCAGATGTATCCCACCCCCCTTCAAAACAGCAAAGTCAAGAATATGAAATATGTATCTACTCAAACACTGCGAAATCTTTTGTAAAATATCACTCTTTGGCAAGGACAACTTTCTTTGGGATTAGCTATGAGAAAATTGCAAGGGGTTTTAGTTGCTATTATTGCTCATATTTACAAGTTGACAAGACATGTCTTTCTTTTTAAAGATAGGGAGGAGGTATTATTTACAGTCCTGTTTACACAGGGATATAGGATGAAAAATCCACATTGGCTGATTCTGTGCAGCACTATGTGATGACTTAGCCTCACCTCCTAAAGAGCATTGAAGTTCTTTACATTGTTGGGACCTAAACAAGCAGACCATTGAGAAATCCATTTCTTTTCTGATCCTCATGGAAACAGTTTTCAAAATAAGATATTCTGAGGCAGCCACCGGCTAAGTGAAATGATGCTCTCCTTCAACTTGGAGCCCAAATCTTAACTTTTACTGTCACCTGGAGTCCTGGGGTGAGACCAACGACTGACATTCTCAGCTACCAGCCAGACGGGTGAAGGTTTGAAAGGCCCAGAGACACCGAGGTAAAGCTTGGTCATCTATGTCGGAAATCATTGGCCATTGGAGACTTCATAGAGAAACATGCTCTTCTGACACAGACGAAGTTACCCCAAATGAGAATCAACTTGATGTCAACTGGTTCTCCATGAACTACTCCCTACTCTCCCCTCTGGTATTTTCCTGGCAGAGCTGTGGTTACACATTCAGTTGCTCACCCACAAGCTGGCGGTTCAAGTTCAACAGACGCTGGGTGGGAGAAAGAGGTGGCAACTGGCTTCTATCAAGATCACAGAGTCTATCAAAACTCTGGGGCCACACAAATCAGTCTGTTTGGGTTGCCATGGGTTGAAGCAATGGGTTTGCTTCGAGGGTTTAGCCATCCGTCTGTGACTTCACATCGTTCCCTGCCCATGGCCACAGCTTCTATACGCCACTGTGCTGCTGCTCATCGTACCTCCGCCAGCCTTTGCCTGGGAAACTCCTGGTTCCCCTGAAAGACTCAGGAGCCATCCTTCCCAGCAATTCATTCCTTATTCCCCTCACTCATCTGCTAGGAGAGGCAATGCTCTCTCTGAGCCATAAAATGTGTGTAGCACTCGCCCTCTTGCCACATTGGACTGCAATTCTTATTTCTACAACTGGGGCCCTAAATAGACACAGGCAGAACTTGTCCTGTACAAGGATTCTTCATCTTGGTACAGCAGACTAAGTCAAATTCCTGCCCCCTAGTAAACTCAGTAAGGGTTACTGAAAGAGCTAAACATGTCATCTGCATAGAACATGATTCTTTTGTCAGCTCTGTAAGGCAGACAAGGTGGGCATTTTTGCTCCTACTTTGGAAGGGAAGTAATTGGGTAATGTGGCGGTCATATGCTTATGTTAATTACATGCTTGAGATGTAGGGGTGGAGTCTAGTCTGTTAATCTGGAGATAGCCACTAAGTAGCCAATGAGGCCTCTATGTGGGCATGGCTTTCTCTTGATACGTCTGGGAAATATCGTGATATTTCCCTCGTGAAGATGAGATGTTATCTCCCTAGTTGTTGGGAGTTAGTCTCAGAGACGATGAATCACTGACAAGATGGCAGCCTCTGAGGAGCCGGAGGAGAAGCCACACATCTTTGCCCTGATGGAGCCAAACTTCTGAAGCTGGATATGCCATGTGGGGACTCCTGCCAGCGCTGAGTTGCTTCTGCCACTACTGGATGCTGTTGATGGACCCTGAGCCCTGGAAGTGAGGAGACATGGGGAGACCCCTGCCAGTGTTGGGATTCTGCATCCACTGACCTGTGACTTCATGAGTCAGAAGGAGACATTATAGACTGGTATCGGGCATATGGTCTAATATCAGACTTATGACTTTGAACTGCACTGGGTTGGGATGCTTTGTCAGTGTTCCGTTCCTTTTGTATATAAACCATTCCCTTATATCCATATGCGTGCCTAAGAATTTGTTCCTCTAGTCTATCCGGACTAACATGGGGCACAAAGAGGTGCCCTGATAAGTGTTCACTTATCAGGGCCGTGAATCCATTGTATGTAACCATATCTGCTCAGCGTGGCTTGCTGCTGGGCTTCCAATCCTGCCTGATTACCTCTATGTGTACTCATAGCTACATGCTCCTCACTGAACGTCTCTGAAGATAAGAGAGATTTGGTTTCCTCTGGCTTCCTTCTTTCAAAGCAACTGTCACTACTCTGGACACAAGCCTTGCCCCATCACAGTGGTGTCACGCCTAAATTAATAGTATACGATGTTGTTGCTGCTATTGGTGGGTGTGACCGAGTCAGTTTGCACCTCAATCGACCCCATGTGGCAGAGATGGCTCATACGGCCCTCTAGGCTGTAAGCTTTCTCCTGCAGGGTCACTCCAATGCAACTCATTGCCACTGAGTTGAAGCTGACGGACAGCGAGCCTACAGGACAGGGTAGAAGCTACCCTGTGCGTTTCTGAGACTGTGACTCTTGATGGAAGCAGGGAGCCCCATCTTCCTCCTGCAGTGACAAGTGATTTTGAGCTGCTGACTTTATGGTCTCCAGCCCAATGCATAGCCCCTACTCTACCAGAGCTCCTGACAGAGCCAATGTGTGGCTCTAAATCACTTACATTCCAGTGAACAACCATCCGGTGTCTAAGCATCTCAACACCAGTCTTCCTGACATAATACAAACACACTGCCATGGAGTTGATTCTGAGTCATATTGACCCTCCAGAACAGGGTAGAATTGCCCCTTGAGGGTGTCCCACACTGTAATTCTTTATGGGAGAAGAAATCGTCATCTTTCTCCTGGAGAGTGGCTAGCGGTTTCGAACTATTGACCTTGGGATCATAATCCACCAGGGTTCTATAGGACACTAGAGAGGACGGCAATTCCCATCTAGTAAGGTTTTCAAGATAAATCCAAATACGTAGAAGCCTAGAGGTAGTTCTTGAAGAAACGGCAAAAGGTATGTCATACACATATCACGTATGAAATATCTCACTTCTTCAAACGCATCTCAATGGTCTACTTTTCCATCCCAGGAAAGATGAAACCAAAGCATCAATTTAGCTA
>PVJH01037465.1:0-17888 GCA_004026705.1 Nesogale talazaci | reverse complement strand
TATTAATGAATGTTAGATGGAAATAGGAATGTGATTTTTATAGAATAAAGATAAGAACTTGGAGTATTACATAAAGAATAAGCATGAATAAAACAGGTGATTTTCTTCTTTTCTAAAGCATTTTATTGGGGACTCGTACAGCAACTCTTAGCACAATCCATCCATCCATGCATTGTGTCAAGCACATCTGTACATGTGTTGCCATCATCATCCTCAAAACATTTGCTTTCTACTTGAGCCCTTGGTATCAGCTCCACTAACATTGGATTTAAGGAATTCTTTCCTAAATCCGATGAATAGATGAACTTTTTTTCCCCCTGAGAACTGCTACATTGTCCTGCAATGGAATCCCATTCATGATCTTTATTTAGCCATTCCATGGAATCCAGGATGAGTGGGGAATTGGCAATGGCTGGCTTCAAGGCATTCTTGACTGCACACCTACTATGCAGCAGGCTGAAGCTTGAAGGGTGACCTTAATCTCTGAGTGGCCTTTACTGCATCGGTAATGAACAAGGCACATGACAGCTTGATGAGTCATTAAAGCGGCACACTATCTAAAAAGAGCAGCTTCTACTGCAAGACAATGTACACAAAGCCCGGCTCATGGGACTTGACTCATCCATAGAGCTCACTCATCACTTGTCAAGGCAAATCACTTTCCCTGGTTCACCTACACACTTTCGGTTGACAGGAGGCCAATACCTAAGAATTGCTGCTGCTCTTCAGCCTTGCCCTTCTCCTGGAGGCATGCTCCCAGAAAGGCTGGTGGGCTCTTCCAGCAGGTGCCTTACAGGGTTATGTGGCAATGTTTATTCTCCTTGAGGGTGCAGAGACTGCACCCTTGTCTCACATCCTCCTTCATACCTACACTCTGGCTATTGCTGCTCTCTGCTCTCATGGCAATCCTGGACACAACTGAATGATCATCCTACATGCTCCTCAGTCCTGTGCCACCCCAGAGATTGGTTGCAGAGCTGACAGTGTCCCCATACATTCCACAGGGTTTTCTTTTGCTGACTCCCTTCAGTGGATCACCAGGACTTTCTTCTGCATCTGTCTCCATCTGGAAATGCTACTGAAACCTGTCTGCTCTGAGAGACCTCGCCGGTATTTGAAATACTGACATTAGCCCTTCTCATTCGTGTAGCTGCCCTCAGGGAAGGCATGCCCGGCTTGTCCATAATGTACCTGGCTAGAAGAAAAAAGAAGACCTTGAAAGGTGATGGGCAAGAAGTGTGACAATGACCTGCTATAATACTAATAAAGGGGACATGTTCTGAGCAGTCCAACTTAATAATGACAGTTCTTTTTTACCTTCTGAATGCATGAAAAAAATATTTTATAGGCTACATCCATACAAAGTGCCAACAACCAGCCATTTTGACATATAAATATGTTAAGTTCTTCTGGATTACCCTAAGTTTTTGGCTCTGTTCATGCTAAAGCTCAGTATTGTACGGATTCAGTGGACTATTCAGGCTTGCTACTTTTGTTTCATAACTCACTACAAGGGGAGCCAGACTCTACATTGCCAACAACGGACCACGATCTTTGGGAACACAGCCCCTTCAGACATGAAGAACAGCCTATAAAAGATGCTCTTTCTGATGCAAGACAAGTTTGATAAATGACATTTATCAGAATTGCAAGCTAATGAAACACACACATAAAGAAAGAAGGACTTTCTTTGTGTCTCCAACTATCCCTTGCAGCCTTCCAGCTCCTAAACATAATCATAATCTAAGTTTTCTGGTACTGTACCAAGTCAGATCAGGAAAAACTGGAACCCAGGCTGAATCAAACTCAGCAGCGGAGGTCGGGCCACAAGTCTGAATGAAGGTCGACTGATTAAAGTGTGATCTGGAGTGTGTTTGAGGAGAAGAAGGCATCTGAAGCAAGGGGTCACGATTCTGCCTACCTCAAGTAGCAATGTGTGTCGTTTTCACTGGTCAGCAGTGTATCCTAGCCTTCTGAATATTACAGAGTGCCCTAGTGAGCACTCGAAGAAGCAGTGACGTTTGAAAAGCACCCATCTCAATATTAGTCCAAAACCAAGAGAGAGAGAGTCACAGAAAAGAGAGAGAAAAAGCTATGTAGTATTTATGGGTCCTAAAGTTTCCTTGATATCTCAAAAGTCATGAGGACAGTGAATAGAAGTCCAAGTGATGGGGGTCTGGAGGCAAACTGGGAAGAGAAGTGACATCAGGAAGGTACTGCGTAAGATTCAAAAAGAAAAGCAGGGGAACCAGAAAGAATGATAAGGAAAAGGCTAAAGGTCTTCTTTTGTCAGTTCCCACAAAGATAATGTCTCAAAACCCTCCCTCTGTACTTTGAGTCAGGACTGACTGGATGGGACGGGGTGTTGTCAGGATTGTTCCTACAAGAGGAGACTTTCGTGGCCTGGTTACAGGGAATAAAGACTTCAGGGTCATGAACCAAGAACAGTTCTCTCACTGTTTCCTCAGAATAAGCATCCTACCTTCTCTACATTCTGTGCCAAAAATGATGATGATGATATGATTATATGATGATAAGGCCTCCCCCTTTACATTTTACTCAAGACCTTCTTCCAGAACATTCTACAATCTAATGACATAATTTCTGGCCTCCTTGGTGCAAGGCACATTTGTATATTACACACCGGGACCCACCTGAAAGTGTTCCAGAGGGGTCTGGTATGGTCTGGTTCAGGCTTCTTTCCATCTGGATAATACCCTTTCTCTACTCCCTGCAAACTCTAAGCAGCTCTGACAGTGATGCCTGATTTGTTTCTGCTCAAATATTTGTTGACCGAATGAACAATCAACTGCCTCTAACTCATCTCCCTGCTTTCAGTCACAAAAGCAAAATAAGTAAGTATGTGCTATATTTTAAAGCTTTCCATAGGACAGTCTGTATTCATCCTGCACAAAACCTTTTTTTTTTCTTTTCTTTTTGCTAAAGACATCCATGCAGCCAAAAAATTCCAGCATGAGCATTAAGAGAAAGCGTGTACCACATCCAGCCAACGACCCTATACACTGAGCACCACAGAGAAAAGCATAAAAGCCCCTTGTGTTGCCATCTTGATTTCCCGTGTTCTCAGCAAAACCTCAGCGCAATTATAAACAGTTAACAAATGTTGTATACATGACAAAAAACAGAATGACAGCTCTGTGAAAATCCAGCCTGACCCCAATGTGGTCATAATGCTCCAGTTCTGAAAGGAGAATCAAGAACTCAAGTTCCTCCCTGGCACTGTCCCCAGTTCCCTGTTGACCTTCACCTGCCCTCACAGCCTTCTCCTCCCACGGCATCTACACTGCTCTGTGGCTCTCCGCGGGGCCGACATTGTCCAAAAACGACTGGGAAGAACCTGAATATCTCAGACACAGCCATGAAAATCGCGCCCATGCTAGGAGGGCCCTCGAGTGTGCTTCTCCTTGGGGTCCAGGTCACTGAGGAATCTCTCGCCAAGACTGTTGAACGACTGTTTAGAAATCAATCCATAACTCTTAAAGGACACTTGGGAGAAGACATAGATTGCAGAAAATATCTTATCTCCCAAAAGAACAGATGGTCTTAACAGAACTTGACCCAGCAGTATCAGAAAAAAATGAAGTAATTCAAAGAACAGACACATCTTAAGCAACTAAACTGTCTTTTTGCTCCATTTGTACTCTCTCCCCTGGGACCATACATACATCCTCTGGGCCTCAGTCAGTACTTTCATATCCCTTTAATGTCATGCTGTCTCATCCTGCAATTCTACCCCCACTTGTTACAGGTGTATCAGAAGGTGATACAAAGGAGTCTGTGTGGAGCCCATTTCTGTCCTTTGTCTCTGTCTTCACCAGAAGAAGCATCCCTTCTTGTATGGAAATGACACCATCAACTCTAAGGAGTCATCGTGAGTCTGCCGCACTGTTATGATTTGGGGACGATGGTGCTGACAGGTACGTCACTGGCCTTTCAGATATGCATGATGGGTCCTTGGAAATGCCAGACGAAGAAGAAAAGCCTGGCTATCCCCTCACCTGAAAGGTATCTAGTGCAAACTCTGTGCCTCACAGCACAAGGCTGTCCTATGACCCTGGGGGTACAGACCCTGGTGCTTAGTGGAAGACACTCCACATAAGATTCAACAATGGACTCAAGGAATCTATCATTATGAAGGTGGCACAGAACTGGGCAATGTTGCATTCTGGTATCCGTGATGTCACCAACTCAATGACAACTAAACATAGCAATATTCTGAAGGGGGACACAATCCCCTGCAAATTTAGAGAATGCATGTCCTATTATAATTCAATCGATTGCCCAGAAAATAACCTCCCTTCTCTTAAACGGAAGGTATTTCCAAGGCGATGATTGGGCAAGTGTTGGAAGGTGAGGAGGACTTGGAGGATTTACAGATGAGGATCAAAGACCATGACAAAAAAAAAATCACAACTGGACCAAGAGGCAACATCGTAACCAGTAGGGAATCCTTGAAGTTGTCAAGAACTTCGTTTGACTTAGGTCCACAATCAATGACCACAGAAGCAGGACGTCAAACGATGTCTTACCTTGGGAAAACCTGCTGTGAAAGAGGACTTGAGTAATTGCCCAAAAGCAACTATGTCATGCTTTGAAGGTTAAGGTGTGCCTCACCCAAACCATGATACTTTTGATGGCCTCCTATGCATGGAAAGAAAGCGAGGGAATGAATCAAGAGAAGTCAGTGGAGAATTGATGTCTTTGAATGATGGCATGAGTGAAGACTCTTGAATAGACCATGCACAGCAAGAAGAAAAATTTGTCTCAGAAACAGGCTAACCACATTGATCCTAGGAAGCAACAACAGGGAGATTTCAGCTTGAGACATGTTACCAGGAGAGACCAACTCCTGGAGGACAAGATTCTTGCGAAACAAAAGGGAGGGAGAAAGGGAAAGGCTGCTGCCGGGAAGGATTGACACAGGGGGTACAACATAGGGATCCATGGTAGTGAGGTGCATGAAGAGGGCAGGGACCGGACAGAAGCTTGTTCTATCGTACCCGGGTGACTGTGAGTCAGAAATGACTCTGTAGTACCGCCCCCAAAATAACGTGAACTCGTAGCTCTCAACCTGGGACACTCGGCAACATCTGGGGACATCTGGGTTATGACAATTCATAGGATAGTTACTAATAGCATCTGGTGGACAGAGGTGAGAAATGTTGCTACACTTACAACAAAATACCATTATCTGGTCCAAAATGTTGACAATGACCATGTTGAGGAACCTAGTTAGAATAGGCCTAGAAACACAAAGCCCTTACTTTTTCATACAAGAGAAAAATCCTTTTATTCTCCTTAATAAGAAGTAACCTCACTAAGCCAAACAGCTGCATAAGTAGCTTATTAAAAGTACTATGCAAATTTGAATACAAGCCTATAAGAGGTGGGACTTGCAGCCTCTCCCTTTAAACATAAGGTTTGCTGAGTTCTAGAGCTTTCACTGGTTACACACTGAAGAACATTGCTGCCATCTGGTGGACATAAAGGAGGCGTCCTCAACATATACCAGGCCTGTCTCTAAGGGCACAAAGCTAAAAGATCAATAGGCACACTCATACACTCACTTTCCAAACTCACAACCCTGAGAAGTGAAAAAGAAAAATTAGGTTGTAAGGCAAAATAACGTGGATAACGTTTTTAAAAACTATCTGCTCATAGTCCCTCGAAATAACTTTTTTCTTTTTCGTGCACATGGTATGAAACTGAAAGTCCAGGTTTTTACAAAGATGAATGATGCTTAGCGACTGTTGGTGTTTTCTGTTTTCATTGGTAAGAAAGAAGAAGAAAGAACAGAAAAATCCAGCCCCCAGAATGCTCTGAAAGGACCTGTCTTTAGAATCACTGTTTTTGTGGGATCACTGAAATGCAACAGTAAGTTCTTAGAAAAGTATACATTAAGAAAATGTAGGGCTGAGTCCCGGTGGTGTAGTGGTTGTGCACAGGACCGTGGCCCACTGAGATGGAGGTTCAATTCCAGCAGCAGCTCCACAAGAACAGAGGCTAGGCCTCCTACTACCACCACCAGAGGACAGTGATGCTCAAAAAACAAAAAAAGAAAAAGAAAATGTATGGAATTTAAAAGTTCGACTGGTTTTAATTAGATGAAAACTAAGAAAAAACAGAGAGTTAGAGAACTTTCTCCAGGTAAACATGCAATTACTCCCACACATATTCTCTCTCTCTCTCTCTCTCTCTCTCTCTCTCTATATATATATATATATATATATATATATATATATATATATATCTTCCTCCCCCCACTTATCTTACACACACACACACACACACACACACACACACACACCCTAAAGTTCAGAAAGACTTCTGAAAGAACTCCTCTGATTGCTGGGAGAAGAGTGAAGAGAGGGATGGGAGAGTCCTTGGGGAGCATCAATGATAATGAACAGCCAGTTGATCATTCAAAGGTTGACTGGACACTCAAGTCCCCCCAGTGGCTCAGAAGAAAGGCCTGGCAAACTTTTTTCAAAATATCAGCCCTTGAACCTTCTACTCTGACATTCATGGGGCTTCCATGAATTGGTGAGCATTGATAAGTTGGCCCTTAAGAACCCTAAAGTGCTGAACTCAAGGTTGGAAGACTACAAGGTACCCAGAATAATAGGTTCCCTTTTAAATTCTTAAGGAGCTCTGGTGGTATAGTGGTAACATGCTTGGCTGTGATCCACAAGGTCAACAATTCAAAACCACCAGCTGCTTCTCATGAAAATGATGTCTTTCTGCTCTTATAAAGAGTTCCCAGTTCTACCCTGTCCTATCAGGTTGCCATGCGGGAAAATGAACTAGATGGCAGGGAGTTGGGTTTGGGTTTGTTGTCACCTTGACATTTGTTTTCATCATGCCTGTGTTTTTTTCTCAAGATCTGTCAAGCCAGGATGAGCCAAATCTTGACTTCTATTCATGTATGTGAAGAAACTATCTAATTCCTTCCTAGAACCATAAGGATTCTAAAGACAGCTTAAAACAATTCAAAAACTCAGTCCTCATATATGCCTTTGAAATATATTCTGAACTGTGTTTTATGCAAAGAAGTTTAAAATATATAGGACATTTTATCTCAAGTGGCCCATCTACCTCCAAATCCAGCTCATAACCAAGAACATTTGCATTAAATGGGATAACTCTTCCTCCCCCGCTCACCTATCACAATGATGTAGTCCTACTCACCTCCCTAATTTTGCTGGGTTCTATTATTCTATTCAAGTCCATTCCTATTATTCAGTTCAAGCCTCTGCCACCACTGGAGGCAAATAAAATAAATGCATAATATGACCAAAACACAATTCCATAATTGACCAAGAAGAGATGTTTTTAACAATCCATGGAACTTCTTTTATATGCAACAGTTCAAAAGTAGATGGATGGAGTGCAGAGGTGATAAATGTTTTGTTCAACATCACCTGAGTGGTTAGTAAAAGTCTGGAACCATCCAGAGCCCAGAGATGAGATGAATGTTCTTTCCTCTATTACATGATACCACTGAGATTATTCCAAGCAGCCCAAATAATGATACCAAATATTTTCCCCCGGCTCATGCTGTTGTGGTGTGCAATTCTTTAGTATTATTCTCCATTCAAACTTTGGCAAATACCTTGAAATGCCAATACATTTGGAATTCTAATTTGATGGAAGAAAATATTGTATTTCTCTGCTGATGTCTAGCCCATCATTCATATAGAACTGCAAAGTGTTGTGCAAGTTCTCAGACACAAATTGAAAGCTACTTGTTTAAATGTCAACAACGTAAAAGATGCCTGTGTTCTCTACAGAAGCAGATATATGACATGTCCTTGCTGGAGAGCAAAGTGGCTCTCTTGAGCCAGTAAAAAGTGGTTAGAACTTGGTTACTCACAATAAGGTAAAGAAGCATTTATTATTTTAAATGACACTTTAGTGAACTGAATTGTGCTCCCCCTCCCGACATGCTTCCCAGGTTCTCGAGTCCATGATTCTCAGTATTATCTAATTATTCTCCACTTTTTAGATTGATGTCACTATCCTCTAATTGTAAAATGTTTCCTTCTACAGTGCCTGCGGTCACAGAGAGTCAGAGCTGACTCTAGAGCAACCAGCAGCACTCCTCTTTTTCAGTGTTCCATCCATACTAAACCTAGCCTCCTGCCCCACACATCGGGCTTGCTCAGTCCTCATTACGACCTTTGCCAGCAATGCCCCTTTCCTGCTCTTCACCCTCCTGCGCACTGAGGTGCTCGGTTGACCAGAGTAGTCATCCGGAAGAGCCATGGGGAATGTATTGATGGTTATCAAAATATATATGTATATATATTAAATGCTTTTTCTTATCACACACTCTGCTAAATGTCTTATAGGTTTTATCTCATGTCAGCCCCAAGACAACTTTGGGAGGTAAATGCCATGATGATCTTCTGTTTACAGAGGAGGAAAACTGAGACTTCAGAATGTTCTGTCATGTCCTCCGTTTACATATCTAGACAATATGGAGACAAACTGGGTTTGGTCACATTCTAGAGTTGTGCGCTTAATCGTCACATTTTGGAGGTGGCAGCACAGCAGAAGAGCCTGAGTTTTATGCAGGAGCACATCTGGAGCTCTGGGGACCTAGGATGTCCTGGCCACGGTCTTCAGAAAGGTTGGGGTGCCAGCATTTACAGAGATAGCTTGTCCTCCACTGACTGTAAAGTCACCCGGGCCTGTGCTCAGGCAGACCAAACCAGGATAGCCAGGAGTAAATGGTTTTAATGGCTACGTCAAAAAGCAGTCCATAGAAATGGAGGTCCTATTACACTATCTTGTGTACACTGTTCACTACATTATACCGGCGCTCATCTCTGTTTGCCATTCTGCAGCGACTCGTGTGATGTTGGGATGATACTAGAATCTATGGCATCAGGATCTCAGAGAGCAGTCAGTGAGGTCACTCGTGGTGGACAGATTTCAGCAGAGCTCCTAGACTAAGATAGATTCATAAGAAAGGCCCTGCAAGTTACTTCTAAAAATTAGCTAATGAAAATACTATGCATCACAATTGTATCTGGGCTAATTTAGAGAGTGCTAGAAGAGCATTTCCCAAAGTGGGAAAAACCACCCCTTGGGAGGTGCTGGAAATATCAGGCCTGGAAATATCAACCACTACGCTTTTCTTTTGAAAGGAGAAAGTAGGCCTAACTCTTTGGTAAAGAGTTAGAAGATGAGCCCCTAGGTTCGAAGGAACTCAAAATGTGCACTGGCAATGACAATGGACTCAGACTTCCCAAAGATTGTTAAGTCAAAGGAGGACCAGTCACTCATTCTGGAACACATGGGGGTCACCTCAAGCTGAAACCAGTTCGGTGACATCGAACAAAAACCCATCTATATTTAAAGATAAATAACATGATAGAGTCAAATACTATCCCCAAATTAGAAAAAAAAATTACTCTAAATGAACTTGAAAATGTTAAGGACAAGGACTTTGGCATACAGCCATTGCAAGAATCTGATGAATTAAGTTTGAATTATGCTAATGCAACCCCCACAAAGCATTAATGTTCAAGCAATATGTATTGAAAGGTTAGATTTTCAAAGCCACCTCTTGAAGTGCCCAGAAGACAGGCCTCACAACCTCCTTCCATTGCAATCTTGAAAAATTCTGTGTAAGGGCTGAGCCCTGGTGGTGTAGTGGTTGAGTGCGGGACTACAGCCCACTGGCTTGACGGTTCAAATGCAGCAGCAGCTCTCCAGGAGCAAGGCTGGGCCTCGCACTCACACCAGAGGGCAGTGATGCCCCAAAATAATAATAATAATCCTGTGTAACAGCACGACTTTATACATATGAAGTGAACATAAGCCACAATCAGTTTGATGACAACTGATTAAAACAGATCACACAAGAGGTTGAGGTATGATCAGAACCCAATCGATAAGTTTAAAAATAATTATCAATATAAATATAGATCCATCAGTGATCCTCGATTAAATAGCTTGAGTTGCAAGGTTCTATTTGGGGTACTATTAGAAACAAACCATAGAGATGACGTAAAGTATAGTGAGAAAAACAATATACGAATAATGCAAAACAAAGAGATAAGGTAGGGGTACTTAGGAGATTCATTTCTGCTACAGAAACCCAAGCAGCCTTTGTGGAGTTGTGACTTTAAGGGTAGAGCAAATGTCAGAGGATCAAAGAGGCAGAAAGGCATTTCCAGTGACGAGAGCAATGGGAGGAAGTCAGAGGAAGAGGCTGCTGCCCACTCTGGAAAGAGCAATTAGTAGAGGAGACGTGAGCCTGAGATTCACAGATGGGGGAGGAGGGAGGAGAGCAAAATATCAGGCTGGGAAAGTAGGTCGGAGACAGATAATAGGAGGTTTAAAGGTTTGCACTTTGTTCTCTAGCTAATGGGACGTCATCAAAACCTTTGGAGCAGGAAGTGCCATGTTCATATGTGAGTCACATTCGAATTCTTCATTTTCCTGAGTGAATGTGGGATGTTCACAAGATAAATGGAATTGTGCTGTATAACTCTTCCCTTGTCAATCAATTTTCTTAGGCAAACCTTGACCTTGGGTTACTAGTCTTCAATTCCTTTGTGTTTTTTACGCTTCCCTCCAGTAATTCCAAGTAAACATTTGTCTCACCTGAAGCCCTTCTCTCTTCTTGCCTTTCTGGTTAAAACTAAATATATCACCATTATCAACCAAAGGTATCAACAAAAGAATTCTCTTCCTTTTCTTTAATCCCCAAAGTCTATTTATAATACTTGATAGAAAATCATGGAGGATTGCCTTTGGGTGCTTCAACTGCGATCCAGCTGCAGTTCGGCTGTGGGTGTCATGAGAAGCACCCCGGGGTGGTAGATTTCCCATTTTTCTCTTCCCAACTGCACACCCCCCCAGTCACCCCTGCCTCCACCAAAAAAAAAGAGGAATTCAGAAGTGAGCTCATTTTACAAACACTCAAAACTAGAAGTCCACAGGCATTTGTAGATAGCTGTATAATCCAGAGGAGCAGAGCCTGTAGATCCAGTCTGCAAGCGTAGATTTAGCGCTAAACTCTGGTCTAACCCAATGAGCAATCCAAAATCCATGGCAATCACAGTGTCTTTCCTGCAGCCTGGGCGAAAACAAACAAAAGGAAGAGAGCTGTTCAGTGGCAGATTTTCCATTCTAATATTCGATGACCTTTGCCTTCAGTCAGCTGACTTGCTCTCTCTGTAAAGCCGGCCCCTTCTCTTGGAACCCCTCCACCTGCACCTTCATCGTTCTCCTGTGAGCAGATACCATTCCACCTTGCTACTAGCAAAAGATCATGAAGAGTGCCCTTTGGAGGCCTTGCTAGTCCCAGATACCTCACCTTAGGTCAGAGCTATGTCTCCTGAGAACTCCAGGTAGGCTGCTTCTCTTGCCCTTTTTTTAAAAAAGGGCATTGAGTCATAATCTGCCCATTTAAAGTTTTCCTCTGGGAGTGAATTAGGCATTTTCCAAGCTATTTCATCCTGTGCCATCTAACGTCTGCGTATTTTACTTAGGTCGGCCCATTTCCATAGCAACAAGCACACTGGAGGAAAAAGAAGACACTGGCTGTGTTCTAAGATTTGACAACCCGCGAGTCCATCTTGCCATTTAAAACTAGTCATGGTTTGCACATCGTTACAATGAAAATGAACAAGGAATCGTGTGTGATACTTAAATAGTGCCAGGGTTATCAAAATGAAGAACAAAATGCAATTACCCCTCAGTGGCCACAGTAAACTTTCTGTGTTTTGATTTATTCATGACAATGAGAAGTAAGTCAAATGAACTTTAAGAACCCTTCATCTCTAGCCCCAACATGTTGCTGCATCAAACCGCTTCTGCATTCCTGACCGTTGCCTCGGTACTGGTCTGCAAGGTCTTCCCTTGCAAATACCATCAATCCCGGATCACTCACATCGAGTGAGTAAGTCTCACCCTCACTGGGACAAATCCTGAGGTCCAAATCACACACGCTACCAAGTGGTCTGGTCTGTGTTGTTGTTTGATGCCACTGAGTCAGTTCTGACCCACAGCAAACCACCGTGCAAGAGAACAGAATACTGCTCTGTCCTGTGCCATCCACACAGTTACTGTTCTTGTTGACGGGGAGGGGGGGCCCCCTCCCCAAAGTAAGTCAGAGGGATTCATAACACATGGACCAGCAGATGGATTCTGGGCTCCCACTTAACTCTAGTCCCAATCCAAGATCAGCTGGACCTTCTACCCTGGCCTTCATGAAGAGATCACTGAAGATAAGAATGCTACAGCAGAGTGTGAGGAAGAAAACAGCTGGTGCCTGGTTGTCCATTGGAATCGTGTCTAGTGCTCCACGAGCTTGTGCACAAACAAGCAGGCAACTTAAGGGAGGCATCAACTAAGTCCACACTGAAGAAGCACGTCAGCCTGTGTGAGCCAGAGACAATAGCACAATCCAAACATGAGGAAGGGAAAAGTACCATAGCTTAACTTGTGAACATCCAATTTGTGGAAGGCTGTGGAGAAGAGTGGGAGCCCCAAACTCATCTGCAGAGTACCTAATAAGATTCAACTTCTAGCAGATCCCTTCTGGCCACAGGTAAGGGACTCTAAGAGCAGACAGAGACTATTGTAAGCTAAGATGATGATGGATGGAACCACGGTGCAATATGATCAGTTGACCTCCCTCTTGAACCCACCTGAATTTGTTGGAGTCTTAAAGATTTCTTGCTTGCTCCACAGCAGAAATTTCTTCTCTGGCTTTAGGAATATTGTTAGGAGCCTTTTCTTTCTTACTCTTACTCTTTATATTTATTTTTATATTATTATTATTATTATTATTTTCTTCCTTTTTTTTTTCTGTTAGGTTTCCCAGTTTATGCAACCTAGAAGTGACAGCGTAGAGACAGTAATGGATGCAATGGTTTATTAGGAGGGGGGTGGGGAGGGTAAGGGCAATTGAGGAAGAAACAAGGCAGAAACAGGAAGGGAATACTAGAACTGATTGTAATGACATATATACAATTCTTTTTTAAAATGACTTAACTATGAAAGTTAAGTTATGCGACTTTTATATCAAGAAACCTACTTTTAAAAAAAAAGAAAAGAAAGCAAATTTGACCGATAGTTACTATGAGTGGAAGAGGAAGCATTTTGGTTTATAGGGCATTGAGTTTGTGTTAATGGTTGTATAATAATTGGAAAAGAATATGGTTACACAACATAAAGAGTATAACCAGTGGCACTGAATCATACATGTCAAAGCTGTTGAATTGGAGAATGTTCTGTTATGTGTATTGAATTAATTGTGGTAATTATTGTACAACTCTTCTTGATATGATAGAACTATTGAATTGTATACGTGGAAGTGCCAATAAGACAGCTTTAAAAAATTGTTCCTCTGCTGCACCCATTGTTGCAGCCATTATGGTAATCACTATCTTTAAGGACCTTCCTCTTTTTCACCGCCCTTTCATTTTACTAAGTATGATGCCATTCTCCAGGAACTGGTCTCTCCTGACAAAATGTCCAAAGTAGATAAGACCAAGCCTTGTCATTCTTGCCTTCTAAAGAGCATTCTGGCCATACTGATACCAAGATAAATTGGTTTTGTCCTTTTAGTAGTCCATAGTGCTTCCAATCTTCTTCTCCAGCACCACACTTCAAATATATCAGCTATTCTTTGGTCTTCCTTATTCAGTGTCCAACCTTCCCATGCATATGAGGAGATTGAAAATACCATGCACTGGGTCAGGCACACCGTAGTCCTCAAAGTAACATCCTTGGTTTTGAATACTTTAAAGAGGTCTAGTGCGGAAGATTTACCTAATTCAGCTAGTCTTTCATCTCTTCACTGCTGCTTCCACGAGCTTTGATTGTGATGATCACACGCTCAATCACTTCAAACTCTTCTCCATTCATCTTGTTATCTAATGGTTCAGTTATGAGAATTATGGTCTTCTTCACAGTGAATCATAATCAATACTGGCTTTAAAACTTGATCTGCATCAACAAGTGCTTCAATTCCTCCTCCCTTTTAGCAAAGTTGTATCAACCTGCATATTGCAGGTTTTTAATAAGCCTTCCTTCAACCCAGATGCCGCGCTCATCTTCTCTGACAATTTGTTCAGCAGGCAGGTTGAATACGTCACTAGAGAATACAACCCTACCACACGCCTTTCCTCATTTTAAAGCATGCAATATTGCCTTGTTCTGTTCACACATCTACCATTTGATTCATATACAAGTTCCACAGGAGTGCAAGGAAGTGTTCTGGAATTCCCATTAATCTCAAGGCTCTCTATTCTTTGTTATGATCCACACAGCTGAATGCCTTGGGGTCATCAATAAAACAAAAGCAAACATCTTTCTGGTATTTTTTGCTTTCAGCTTGAATCCATTGGCCATCAACAATGATACCTAGTTTCATATTCTCTTTCTGAATCAGTCCCCTGTCAGTGATACCTAAAAGCCTACCCTCTTGATGAATCTTGAGCAAAATTTTATTTGCAGCCGCTATTAATGTTTTCTATAATTTGAGCATTCTCTTAGATTACTTTTCTTTGGGACAGGTACTTATATGAAACTCTTTCAATTGGGCCAGTAGCTGTCTTTCTAATTTCCTGGCATATATAAGCAAGTGCTTCAATGCTTCATCAGTGTATTGAATTATTTCAGTTGGTATTCAATCAATTCCTAGAGCCTTGTCTTTGGTTAATGCCTTTCATAAGACTTGGTACATGGGTCACAATAGCAAGGATTAAGCTATTGCTAATATTAAGATTTTTCAACCACATAATTTTCTGCCTCTTGCTCATTTCTTCTCTTTCCTTAAAGTCTAGACATCTTCAAATGATGTGTCTGGCACCTACAAGAATCTATTCCTCCTCTTAACAATTTTTGTATGCAAACTAATTGAACTTGATTAGCCAAAACTTAATCGATGACATATATTTTAAGTTGGAGTTAGTAAAAACTGTTTTAAGATCAGTTCCTGGTGCTTTTTGAAAATGAGGTAGCCCTTCTACCCTGTGGGGTTAAAGTTGATTTTTTTCATTGGCAGTAGACTTGTTCATACTATGGACTGGGGACTCAGCTGTTGGCTGCACCACAAAAATAGTTCTTGTACTTATATTTGTCTCCCAAATGCATCCTGAAACTAGTGGTCCCTTCGCATGGCCATTTTCCCATTTTCTGACTCAGGATAGGTGAGTCTGCTTTTACTTGGGGAAGGAGGTTATTTTGTTATCATTTTAAAATCTTCATGTTATTTTTGACAAAACTCTGTGTAGTAAAACAGATACACAAAAAATAATTGCAAACTATTCTAAAAAAACACACAAAAAAACAAATTCACTGCGTTCGAGTCAACGCCAACTCTGAGTGACCTTATAGGACAGGTAGAGTTGCCCCTGGGAGGTTCAGACAGTACCTCTTGACAAGTGTAGAATGTCTCACTTTCCCCCTATTATCAACACCCATTAATGGCAAACTTGTCACTTATAAAAATTAATTAAGGCAATATTTCAGAGTTTGATTATAATTAAGACAATATTTTAGCGATAAATTGCCATGAGTAGGCCATTTATCAGTATCAAATATAAACACTAGATAGTATTGAACCACAAAATAACTAAGCTATATAAACTCTTTAAACATCATTAGCTAGATCTATGTCTTAATGAACAATAATAGTGGATAATGAATCATCACACAACCTATGCATCCATGTCCCTGTTCATTAAAATGATATTGAATCTCCACTAAGTGGAGATTCTCAGGGTAATCATCACAGAGTGAAGTGTGCAAAATCTTCAAATAGCTGAAGGAGAGGGTGTGACATACAGGAAAGACCACTCAAGGACTATAGTAACCGGCCTCTATGTTCTAGATGGAAACTTCAGGGCGATTTTAGAAAGAGGCCTCATGCAAATTCTATCTTAGCCATTTGGTTGAGATGAGAACCACATACCAAACTACCAAACTGCACTGAAGGTATTAGCTAAAAAAAATAAAATAGGCTCTAGGAATTGATGGAATACCAAATGAAATACTTCAACAAGCTGAGATGGTGATAGGAGGTAATCACAAAGATAAAGTCTCGAGTGAGGTGTCACATGCCAGGAGGGAAATGACAACCAGTTCTGGTGTTCCTTTCCCTTTCTGAGACCTGTGAAGAGTCTGACTCCCTGTGGAAGCCTGGCTGATTCTTGGGTGGCCACTTAGTTCTGAATACATGCTTGATTCTCTGAAATGATCCTGGCTGGATGCCATGGAGGTGCTGCCATGGTGTCACTGGCTTTCCATTGGCTGAATTTTCAGGAAGAGATCACCAGGCCTTTCTTCCAAAGTGACACTGAAAAGATCCACACATTTGAGTCAGCATCCAGGTACTAATATAATTTGTACAATCCAGGAATGTGATCTGCGTATAGTGGACTAAAGTTCAAAATATTTATCAACTAGGATAGCATAGGCCAAGTGACTGATGTGTCTCCATACAAGGGCAGAGCAGCGACATGGAAGATGACTCTCAATGACAAACATTGAACCTTCAAAAGTAAGTGCTATGTTTCTAACTACTGTATGTCACCAGCATATGGCATGTAGGAGACGTGTAATTGGGGCTGAAGGACTAACTTCCAGGAAGATTATTTTTAAAAGCTGAGAGATGATAAGTGACTTCTGATGAGGTGATGTGTCAGTCCTTTCCAGGCACTTCAACTTATTGTCTTCACATACACTTCCCTGGTGGTGTTGTGGAGTAGGCATTCGGCTAGTACCCGCAAGATCAGCTGTTGAAACCCACCAGCAACTCCTCAGGAGAAGGGTGAGGCTGTTTGCATCTATGGCAGTCATATGCTTATGTTAATTTTATGATTGAAATGTAGGGGTGGAGTCTAGCCTGTTAATCTGGAGATACTCAATGAGTAGCCAATGAGGCTCTGTGTGGGTATGGCTTTCTCCTGAGACTTCTGGGAAATCTCACGATATTTCCCTCATGAAGATGAGAAGCTATCTTCCCCAGTGGTTGGGCGTTAGTCTCAGAGACGATGAATCACAGACAAGACAAGATGGCAGCATCTGAGAAGCTGGAGGAGCTGGCCGAGAGAGCACATGGCTTTGCCCTGATGGAGCCAGACCTCTGAAGCTGGGGTGGCCACATGGAGACCTCTGCCAGTGACGAGTTGCTTCTGCCACCACGGGATGCTGCTGATGGACCCTGAGCTCTGAAAGCGAGGAGCCATGGAGAGACCCCTGCCAGCGCCGGGATTCTGCAACCACTGACCTGTGACTTCATGAGTCAGAAGGAGACTTTATAGACTGATTTTGGCCATATGGGTTAATATTGAACTTACGACTTTGAACTGGACTGGGCTCAATGTCCTGTTCCTCTTGTACATAAACCTTTTCCTTATATTTATATGCGTGTCTATGAAATTTTTTCCTCTAGTCTACCCGGACTAACACAGCTCCCATAAAAATCTACAACCTTAGAAGACATATTAAGGTTGTTTTGAGTCAGAAAGAACTCAAGGACTCTGAGTTGGATTTGGGTTTCAGTTACCCACTTCTTGTTCTACTTTTATATACCCACATGATAACCAAACTCGGCAAGGCATAAAACAGCATTTTAGGTATAAGAAGATTAACCACAAAGTTCCCAATAAGGTTAGGTAGCTAACCATTAGCATATTCCAACCAAATTCCAAACCTGTTACCTACAAGGACAGTCCAGGCACTCCCCATGTCTTTAACTCCATCTCTCTGTGTTTCCCTTACAAATTCTCGATATTTTTTGTTATTTTATCAGAACAACATAAGATATTTTGAAATGGGAGCTGAATCATTGTCGGTCTCTCTTGTGTCACTGGGAATTAATTAAAAGAGGCTGATGT